>OZ004708.1:67498491-67766843 GCA_963924515.1 Vespertilio murinus
TGAACCCCATTGTGTATCCTTATTTCTTTTGTCATTGGTAATATGGAAGTCCATATCCTATATAATAAAGCTTCATATGCTAAGTGTCCAGTCAACTGGTCAGTTATTCAACCAATCAAAGCCTAATATGCTAATGAAATGTTAAGGCCACTAATCCACTTGCTATGACATGCACTGACCACAAAGGGACAGACTCTCTGACTGGTAGGTTAGCTTGCTGCTAGAGTCGGGCAGATCGGGACTGAGTGAGAGGGGCCCGACATGCCCTGGAGCCTCCCACAGTCCCTTCCCACCTGCCCAACTTCCGGTGTCCCTCACTGATCCCAAATGTGCACTGGTGGGGTGGGGTCCCTTAGCCTGGCCTGAGCCCTCTCACAATCTGGAACTCCACTGGTGCATGGATTCATGAACCAAGCCTCTATTAATCTTTAAAAAAAAAGAAGAACACCATTCAGAAGTACACAGAATAATGTTTCAACAAATATCTGAGCACCTAGGCCTAGCTATGTTGCCACATAAAATTAACCATCAGGAATCAATCCTAAATGGTCTGGAAAATGTCTCCATATTAGGATGGAGGATCCTGAACAAGTGAAATGATTCCTCCCTGGGCACTAGGAGAGGAAAAGCCCTTAATATTGACAATTCTAGGAACAAATACCCTTCGTTCTGATACCACAAGAAAGGACAGGTGATTTAATGACCCCTCACCAATTCAGGTATAGCTATGAAAGGTATTTTAGGGACAAAGTAGGCATGTTTAGGGATAAAGAGTGTCCAAGGGGGAAGAATGCAAACATGAAGGACAGAGGTATCACTGGCCTGAGCAATTAAATAAATTATAAGGAGATCAAAAGCAGCCCTGACCTGAGCAGCTTAGAGATGCCAAAATGCTTATCTTACTTGTACAGAGAATAGATAAATACCACAGACTCAGGGGGAAGGAAGACATATATACACAGAGGGTAAAAACAAGTCACAGGATAGAAGGAAGAAGAAAACATATTTTCACAGAGAATAGAGGAATGTTGCAAGATAAAGGGAAAGAAAAGGGGGGCACCATGTGAGTTTTGGCCTTTGAAACTGATACTAGTATGTAACAAAATAACCAATGAGGAAAGCACAGGGGTCCTACATTAATGAAAGGGCCAATTAGAAAGGATCTGGTTGAAACATAGAATAGCAGCACATATAAACCAGAGACAAAGGGACGCATGACAGTTTTTAGTTTAGTTTTGTTTTGTTTTGTTTTATTTTGTTTTTTCATTCGTTTGTTTATTTTTTCCCATTAGAGAGAGGGGGAGAGAACAGTTTTTTTGTTTGTTTTTGTTTTTGTTTTTCCTATTTGGGGGCCCCTTCCCAGTGGTTTCCTTTGGGGATACCACTGCCCATATGGAGTTTGTTTATGCTTCAAATAAACTTCTACATTTTTTTATTAAATAAATCCATTAGTCCATGAATTTATTTTTCATCTTCATCAAACAGGGATCCAAGAAGAAATCTTCACCCAAACCCCACGTTTTACTATCAAGAATATCATGACAGTTTTATGACAATTAATTCCAATACTTAAAGCAGATTTGCCTCTTTTATGGCTTAGGTCCCTTTGCCCACCACAATCTAGGAATGTCTTTTTTCTTCTAGTCATCTTTTAAGGCCTGATTTAATTTATGTCTCTCAACATGATGCTTTGTCTGGTCAATTTATTTCATGTTGATCTCTTTAATTTTCCACTTATTTGACCATCCCAATAGGGTCTACATTGTCTTACATTATTTTTAATTTAAACTATGAGATTCAATACTTTTATTGTGATAAGTAAAGAAATACTTAAAATTTTGTTAGGAATCTCTCTTTATCATTTCAAAACTGTTATAAACTTACATGTTCATACACAAACCTAAATATCAAGCTTAACTTTAGAAAATTTCTTTAGAAAATCTGGATATCATCAATTTCATATTGTTTAAAAATAACATTAAGTATACTTGATCCTTTACTATTATATGATGACCCTAGTTATAATATTTAGTGGCTTTCCCATTTGGGGCACTCCTAATCATACACCTACAACAAAATACAAAATTATTTCTGCCATCAACCCACTGTTTTAAATTAGTTGTGACCTTTAGAAATCTTACATGTCCCACACTTCATCCATTCCCCCTATGGACCTTTATAACATTAGTAGTATGTCATCTTGGTAAAATGATATTCTATTTTAAACTCTAAATATTATTATTTTTTTCTTGAATATGTCACCTTTAAAGCTACTTATTTAGAAAAAATAAAGCTATGTAGTTTTCTTTTTCTTTATGATGATAAGTCAACATTCTGCTAAAAATAGCTTCTATTAATTCATACATAATCTTATATGAATTCCCACAAAAACGAATGCCAATTTTTGATGAGGCATCTCTTTCATTTTTCTGAAAAAATGTCAAGAGGAAAACTGCAAAACTTAGAACTTTTTTACCCTAAAACCAAATGTACATGCAATCTTAAGTGTAATAGAAACACAAAATATCGTGTATGATAAATTAGGTAAAAAGTGAGGATGTCTTTTACTTCACCTCTGCATTTGAAATTCAAATGATACAAAAGCAATTTTACCTTGTCTGCCTCTCTGTTCTTTCTCTGACCTGCTACAGCTTTTTCCCTCACACACACAACACACACCTAGAAATGTTTCCTTTTTATCACGCAGTACAATTTCACTTCTCCCATGAAGTATAAAGTAATGTTCCACATGAACAATATTTTATACCATTCTATGGAACTAAAAAAAGTAAAGAAGTTAGAATAGGACTAACCATAATATAGAGGGTTTAAAAGCCATGTGTTCTTCAATTCATTTTTAAACAGAAAATCATATATTTCAGAGTACACTGGTTTTCAATTCCAACAAGAGGTCAATATTGTCAACTTCATAAATTATCACCAACTAGTTTTAAATTATTCAAATGGCTTAATTATCAATTCAGATATTTTCTTAAATCAACTCCCATTTTGGACTTCCCTCCTGTCTAGGAATTTTATATTAGCAGTGATTTTGTTTATGTGCCCATTTTCTTGATTGGTGTGGAAAGTTAATGATTTAATAAATAATTTTAAAATAAATTACGACAACATTATTTTACAACCATGAAAACATTATAGAAATCTGTTTAAGTTATTTATATAAGATATTCCAAAATGGCTGTAGTGTCTCATGTCCTTAAGAGATAATCCATATCTTAAATAATTGTTTAATGTCACAAGACTATAAAATTCACTTTCCTCAGAGAATTTGTTTTGGAATCACAGAATTTCTACAAATAGATAATTATTCATCTACAACAAAAGTATTAAAATATTGCTTGACTTTTTCTTCACTGACTTGAGAGCCTTCCAATGCTTCAAATCATTACAGTTATCACAATTTGATTTGTGGGTGTATGAAAATGGTTTTGCTGCCACTTATTTTGTATATCACTGTACTGCAGAAAATGGAAAAAAATTTAGTGGAACCTCTTCAATTAGCTCAAAGAGCTGAAAAAAATAGGGGTTTGCTAAAATATTTAATATAGAAAATATTTTCCATCTGTAATACTTTCAACAACAAAGACATTTTAAAAAAGAAAGTAAATAATTTCATATGTTATTTTTAATTATAGGAAATTAATGCTACTGTCCTCCAAATAGAGCATAACTTGGAACTTTATTCCACTAAAGGAGTAGTTACTTCTAAATACATCTAATGATTAATGCCTCTTTTTCTTATCCTTCTATGTCTAGCTACAAATTTGGTGCATGTTGTAATGTTATATGTACTTTAAATAAGTGCATGCATATACAGCTACATGTATGCATGCATACAAGAGCATGCTTGTGGGATTATGGGTACTTTTTCAAGTATTCTGCCACAACTCTGCTTTATTTTACAATTTAAATTATAAATATACTGTCTATGTATTTAAATTAAGAAACCTTTTTTTAAAACCAAAAAGCAGAAAGTTAAGAAAAATGAAATAATATCCATTTATTTAACTAATAGTTCAGCCTGTTGTAGGCATTTTTTAGATAATTTTAGTGCAGATTCTTCTAGTTCTTTGCATATTCAAATATGTTTAATATTTTTATAACAGCAAATAGATTATAAATATTGATTTACAAAGTGCTTTTACTTAACAATATATCATGACAAATTAGCCCATTTTATGAAATATTTCACAAATGCCAGTCTCCCATTTTAGCAAAAAACAGCATCATCTCCTGAGTTCTCAAGCCTAAATCTGAGTTACGCTTGATTTCACTCTTTCTCCTAACATTTCTCCTGTGAATTCAGTCTATCAGCAATGACTGTCATCTTTAACTCTAATAATGAATCTATCAATTTTCCTCCATCTCTGCTAGTCCAATCCTCCTCCTTAACCCAACTTCCACCATCATTCAATAAACAAATAAATGAGCAGTTTCCTTAGAACAAGAAGTGCTTCTGTTGTCTCTGTAATTTTAATAATTTGGAAGGAGCTAGATTTGAAAGAACAAGAAGCTTATGTGTTGTTATCATGAGCTCAACATGGGAGCAAATGAAGGAGCTGTTACTAATATTATGCAAAGGACAGGAAATTTGACAAGCATGTAATGCTCCTTATTTTATTTCTTATTGGCCTAAAAACCAATCAAAGGAGAAGTGAGTCTTAAGATCATGAGAGCATAAGGTGGAAAGGGAAGGAACAGAATAAGCATTAAAATAGGTTTGTCAGGCTATCACACCAATAAAAATACTTGTTAGAGGTTTACTATGTACAAGATACTGAGTACTGGTTTCATGTGGTTCAAGAATTCATCTGTAATTTATCTTGAAACACACAACTGTTCTAAGACCTAAAACAGAAAGTTCATGTCATAAATCAGAAATTTTATGACATATTGCTTGAAATTTATAATCTATAGACACTCTCCTAAAGAAATATATTCTTTTTTTTCTTTAAATATATTTTATTGATATTTTACAGAGAGGAAGGGAGAGAGATAGAGAGCTAGAAACGTCGATGAGAGAGAAACATCAACCAGCTGCCTCTTGCACACCCCCCACCGGGGATGTGCCTGCAACCAATGTACATGCCATCTACCGGAATCGAACCTGGGACCCCTCAGTCCACAGACCGAATCTCTACCAAACCGGTTTTGGAAAGAAATACATTCTTGTTTTCTCTTCAAACCTTGAGCAAAATACAGAAATACATGGACTTCAAAATCACTATAGTAGTATACAAAAATAAAGTTTTTAGAATAAAGTAGGAAAGTTTTCCTTCTTTTAGTTTCAAAATAAGTATTGTGTAGGTTAATCAACACTTGGTATATTAATATTTTCTTCCCCAGACCAGAGAATATTAAAGTACATTAGAGACTGTTTTAATTAAGGTCTTGACATTAGATAAGAAATGTAACTTCTAACAACAGGTGAAATTTATATAATCTTGTATATCGTTTCCCACCTTCAAATTTGTCCTTTACTAATGTTTCTTAGTTATGGCTACACTTGAGGAACATCGGGGACAACTTAAAAAATAATAATGCAAAGTGATGTTTAGCTTCCACTCCAGAGAAGCTAAAACAGAATTTATATTTGTTTTGCTTATTTGTTCATTTGTTGCTTTCAGATTTATATCCCACATGTGGGTAAAGTTGACAAACAAAACTCATAGCTCATAGACACAGACAACAGTAATGGTGTTTATAAGAGGGGTAGGGAGTGAGGGTTACTAACGGGTAAAGGGGACCAGTTATATTGTAACAGAAGATTTAACTTTGAGTGATGTGCATACAATGCATTATACAGATGATATATTCTAGAATTGTACACTTGAAACCTATATAATCTTATTAGCCAATGTCACCTCGATAAATGTAATTATTAAAAAAATAGAACATATGATTAGAGACCAAGCAATTATATGATTTTAAATGTTCCCCAGATAATTTTACTAGATAGCTGGGTTAAGAACTATAGAAACTTGCTCTGGTTGTAAGCAAAGTGGCTCTGGTTCTGAATCTGCAGGATCAGTGAAGGGTGGGGGTGCAAAGGGGGTCTGCAAACCATTTTATCCCAACCTGAGAGGAAGGCTTCTTAGGGGATGCTACATGTAGTTAGAGGAAGACTTGCTTATGATACATATGTAGCTTGTTTGCTCTTTATAAAACATTTGGGACAGTGGTCGGCACACTCATTATTCAACAGAACCAAATATTAACAGTACATCAATTGAAATTTCTTTTGAGAGCTGAAAACCGACTTCTGTGCATGAGCCACAAAGTATCAATTGCACTGTAAGTGTGGTATTTTGTGGAAGAGCCACACTCAAGGGGCCAAAGGGCCGCATGTGGTACACGAGCCATAGTTTGCCGACCACCGATTTGGAAATTAATGCTTCAAGTTAGAATACAGAGGTTCTCAACTCCCTCTTAGCAGCAGCTAACATTGGGGTCTATACAGTAAATTGATTTTCCTCATATTTCAGCAACTTAAAAATTGACTAAAGAGTAGAGAAGATGTATGAGTAGATTAAATAATTCTTATTATATAATGCCTAAGTATAATAGTTGTAAAACTATTATGGCTGGAAAAGGCATAAAGTACTGGTTTGCCTATTATCAATTATTGCCCGTTTTCTAAAACAGGAACAAATAGTATTGCAATAAATATAAAAATGTTTTATCTTTACTCTCTTTCCCCTATGGTTATTTTAAGGTTACTTGGCTATCTCAATTTTATGGAAATTTTAAATTATTATTATTTTTTACTTTCTATTTCTGTAATATTTTAGCAACCTGTTTCCAAATATAGAGATATAGTGATATAGTGAAAACAGTGTAAGATCTCAATCTGTGCTGTCCTCTACTTTACCTCCCCCCCCCTCTCTCAGATTGAGTCAGAAGTTTCTAATTTATTTATTTTTTACTATGGGACTAATAATTCATATATTATGGATATTTTAAAATAACATATAATAGCATATAGCACATAGTAGTTGTTCAATAAATAGTGGCTATTATATGTTTTATTTTAGAGGAACTAGAGGCCCAGTGCACCAATTTGATCACTCATTCACCTTGAAAGGAACTGTGGGCCATTAGGCTACAGTGGGGGGGGGGTGTCTTGGCCCATCCTCCACACTCCCATCCAGCCCCTTCCACCACAGCCCCTGGTCCCCTGTCTGCTGGAAGCCCTGCTCCGCCACTGCTGCACCCACACGATGATGGTGCTGGCCCCGCTTGCAACTACTGACACTACAGAGCAAATGGGGCCAGTGCTATCAGCGGGTGCAAGCACTGGCTGCCACCCTGATCGCCCCTCAGGAGCAGGGGGGTGGAGAAGCCCTCAAAGGGCTGACAGCTGCCGCTAGCACCTGCTGAGAGCACTGAGCGATCAGAGTGCAAGAGGGGCTGGCACCAGCAGCAGGTGTGAGCACCCGGCAGGACCACAGTGTGCAGGAGCAAAGAATCTTCAGTAACCACCAAAGGCTTTCCCAGATGACAACGACTAGTGCCCTGCCTTGGTCTGGCATTCCCACTTACCTGCTCCACCATCCCACTGCAGCTGATACCCCCATGTTCTACGCTCTGCCACCTGCTGCAGAAGACCATTACGGTGCTCATTGCATGCCATAGCGTCCAGTTGTTCAGTTGTTAGGTTGTTCCACTGTTCAGCCTATTTGCATATTAGGCTTATTTATATATTGATTGAGATCTCTCACTATTGCACACCTTAAGAATCTGCTAAACGCTGTTTTTGATTTTTTCGTTTTTGAGCAAAAATATTTAATGCATTTATTGTTTCCCCTTGATATGGATATGGATTTTATAATGTCTTTATAAATAGCAACTGGGCAGCAAATATACACTAGTAAGATCTTTAAGATGGCCAAACAACATTGCATATGAAAGAATGGGTGTAGGTGGTTTTATGTACATTTCATTGTCATCCTATTAATTTGTTGAATGAATCTTCAAGGCATTTACATGAACTCAAAGAAATAGTTATCAGTGTGAAATATTAATGGAAGAAGAACATAGATTTCATCGTTTCTGAGGACTGGAAATAAAACATGGCAACATAAACACAAATAGTCTGCAACTGTGGGAGCTGGTGTGGAATCCTGCCGGCAGGTTCCCAGTCACTGGGTTGAAGCCATTGTTACCGGTGCCCAGGAGCTTTCCTGATGATGGGTTTGTTGCTATGGAAGCAAGTTCAATCTTACTTACACTTGGCAGCTCCAAGAATGGTTTTACATGATTTTCTCCCTGAACTTAGGGGGAAAAAATAACAACCGATACATGTAAACATATAAACAATGGAGTAATCTGGAGTCTACAAGTGCGCAACACTCCTTTTCATATAATTCAGTCTTACAGAGGAAAGAGAATGTCATAAATTGAGAATCGGATGTTTTGTCCCAGAATAGCATTACCAACAAGTAAACCAGCCAAGTCTCTTGCATAATTCTCCACGCTGACAAATGTTCATGTTTGCTGTGTGTGGCTGCACCTGCCTAGAGCAAAGTCACTATGGTATTTGGTTTGCTTCCTTAGTAAACTGTCTCATTTTCTGAATGTGGAAAATTTGAATTCTAACCTTGACTCTGGAAATGTATCAAGTCACGACTATGGTGGATTTGCTAAACCCAACTTGCACATGCAACTTTTATCAGTTTTCATTAACTTTTGAGTTTAAATTTGGAAATACCACTCTATTTTAAGCTTGTCTAATTATAAATGGGACACAAGTACATAATTAAAATAAGTTTAAAATGGTATATACTTAATATTAAAACAGAACACGAGACCACTTCCTCCCTTTCTCAGCTTTCCAGAGGTAACACTCTCAACTCTTTAACTATTACTGCTGTGGTTTATCTCTTTAAAAATAACCAGTGAGCACTTCTATTTCTTGAGTCATTGATTTATATTACCACCCACTAACTTCCTATTATTTCAGGTCAGATGTTTATCTCTTATGTCCTCTCTTCCCATATTTCCATTTATATTTTTTTGATTATAATAATTATTTATTTTTTTAAGTTGAGCCAAATGGTTAAATATTTTCTTTTTCTCGTTAAACTTTGTATTTGAGCTAGACCTAGCAGGTGCCTATTTTGTCTTTCATTTGTGTAGTTTTCGTTGCATCTCTGGCTAAATCTTTACTCACGCTTTTTAATGATTGTAAATTGCATATCAGAACAACTTCAACATATCTATTCTGTCTGATAATATATTTCTTCTATTTTCTTTTCTTATCAGAGCCTCCTGTAATCCATGTCCAGTGTGATTGGGTTATTTTTTAAGCTTTTCCTATCTTCCTGGGTTCCCCCTTGATTATCATCCTGAGAATTGCCTTTGCCTCTGCCCCCCAACCCCTGTTACACCAGCTCTTCCCTGAATACTGTTTTACCTTTTCAGTTTATCCCCGTATATTTTTTGGGAAGTCTTCTAGTAACTTCCTGAGACTTAGCATATCAGAGGTAAACTTTTAAAGTTTTATTTCAAAATATGTTAATGCTTACCTTTGATTGCCTGAGAGTAGAATTCTATGTTTAAAAAAAGTCTGACATTGAATAGCCAAACCAACTTGAAAAAAAAAGAAGAAAATTGGAAGTCTCACACTTGCTGACTTCAATACCTATTACAAAAGTCTGTAGTAATACACTCAATGTGGTACTGACACAAATACAGGTATAAAGGCCAATGGAATAGAATAGAGTGCCCAGAAATAAATCCTTGTATCTATGATCAGATCATTTTTGGCAGGGGTGTCCTATTCAATGAAGAAAAGGCAGTTTTTCAACAAATAGTTTTGGGATAAATGCATGTCTGTGATAATAAAAGCATAATATGCTAATAATACTGGACAGCTGAACGACCTTCTGGACATCCTTTTGGATGACCTTCCAGACAAAACCAGGCTGTAAGGGCCAAGGCAGCCACTGCGGCTGTGAGGGCCAACCCCCTTGCACGAATTTCAAGCATCAGGCCTCTAGTCCACATAAAAATGAATGACATTGGCTCCTTACCTTATACTATATAAAAATCAATCAAAATGTATCAAGTCATGAAATATAGTATTAAAACAATAAAATGTTAAAATGTTAATACTTTCTCACATGTATTATAAATAGGGGAGTGGCTTCATGATATTGGATTTGACAATGATTTCTTGGATATGACCCCAAAAGCACACAGCAACAAAAGTGAAAACTAGATAAGTTGCATTACATCAAATTAAAAACTTCTATGCATGAAATAATTAAAAATGGAATTACCATATGACCCTGAAATGAGATATAGATGTGTACCGAAATATATGGATATATATTCAAAAGAATTGAAAGCAGGGTCTTGAAAATATATTTGTACACTCATGTTCATAACCGCATTCTTCACAATAGCCAAAAGGTGAAAGTAACACAAATGATCATAGATAAATGGATAAAGTGTACTATGTGTGTTCAATGGAATATTATTCAGCCTAAAAAATAATATTCCTGATCCTGTCACATGTTAAACCATGGAAGAATTTTGGAAACAGTATACTAGGTGAACTAGACCAGTCACAAAATGTCAAATACTGTATGAATCTACTTAGATGAGGTATCTAATGTAATCAAAATCATAGAAACAGAGAAAAGAATGTTTGTTGTGCGAGGGCAGGGGGAGATGAAAATGAAAAGTTGTTAGTGACTACAATGTTTCAGTGTTGCAAAATGAAAAATGTTCTGGAGTTTAGTTGTATACCATTGTGACTGTAATTAACACCACTTACCTAAACACTTAAAAATGGTTAAGATGGTAAATTATATGTTATATGTAATTTTCCATAATTAAGTTTTTTTCAATGCAAAATATACTCTGACTATGATATTTAGTTAAATAAACTAGAAATATGCATAGAACTATACCTGAAATACACAGGACAAATAAATGTTAGCTATAGTGTCATTATCAGTATTATTTTTACTTCCAATGTTCCCTTTAAGAAGCCTATAGCTATCCTGCTCTTCCATGCTTTGAACATGTGTGTTATACCTTCTATCATTGCTTAGCTCTTGTCTGTATTGGGACTGAGCGTTGAAAATCTGCATTTCCCAACACACTTGCCCACAGAGGTCTGGTTTAGATTCCATTCACAGGGCTTGTGCCAGACCCAGGGGCAGAACACAAGCAGAAGCAGTGCTTTTCCCTGGCATCATCACACAGGGCCAGAGCTCAAGCAGAGGCCAGCTGTGGGTTTTTATGACACCATCTGGGCCTTCTCCTTCCATTGATGGACCTTGGTGCTGCAAGAAGCAGAGATCATCGGTTATATTTTTATGAGTTCTTCAAGTTTTATTATTTCCAGAGGCTTTATAAACAACTGGTGCTCTATCTGAACTTTTTTTTTCTTTCCTGAAACTTTAAACATGATTCCTCTTTTCCTGTAGAATTCTGAACAACTACCAGGATATGGCTACCACCACTCAAAATAGCTAATTAAGGGGAAAAATAGAAGAGGAATGGAGAGCATTAGCTCAATAGTTAGAGGGTGGTTCTGCAGAATCTGGTACTGTGAAAAGGACAGAGGACAATATTTATACATGGAGGTAAACTATTTGCTAACATTTGGTTAATTTGGAAGAAAGACAACTCGTAAGAATCAGCATTTCTGTGTTGGCTCCAGTTAGTTGTATGGTTTACATGAACTGACGTCAGGGGACATTGGTTGATTTGCAATTAGAAATGTAAAAGAAAAGAGAGTGCAAAACTGTGGGCACATTTATAACGTTGGCTCAATGTTACTGGCAACCACTATAGACATGAATTTTTGGAGTCTCTCTTTCATTTTTCAAATGTGCATGTGCATTGACTCTTGTCTCTTTTTTATTATGGAGTTCATATTGTGTGGAGGAGAGGAAGAGGGTTTAGCTATTAGTTATTTGATCCTAGAGAGTCTAGGATGCAGGCCTGTGAATCACCTGGAGGCTTCAAATGATCATTTGATTTGATACCATTTAAAAACTTTTAAAAGCTATTATTTTACATACTTTACCTGAATTTTAAATGTACTTATTTGTATCCCAGATTGAAATATTTGTATTGAAGTTGTTTGGAATACAATGCTATTTTAGGCCTGAGCCAAAGGTAATTTTGCCCAGTTTAACATTCCAAACGTGAGAAATAAGATACAAAAAACAGTTCCTCTGGGATGGCAGCTCCAACTCTGTTTAGCAGTGGGCCTATTAATACCTATTGCTTTTATTGTTCAAAATGGAAAGTGATAAGAGAAAGAAGATAATGGAGAGGAAGAAAACAGGAGTGTCAGTGCACTGAGTGTCTTAATGGGTTGCAAGGACAGGTATAGGAGAAGTAAGTAAAAGACCAAATCAGAAGGCTCAGAGATTGTTGTCTAATGGCGATTGCTGTGGTGGATTAGTTTTGGATAATGGCAGTGCCAACATGTGACCATAAGCTGATGACCGAGAACAAGAATGTCAGTTGGAAAGAACAGTGCATTGATGGGCTATCCATGTGGAAAATGAAATCACAAAGGAGAATGATAGGGCAACTATATGGTGTATGCTAAAATATCCATTGTATTTTGGGGAATTAGAGATAAAATCAAAAGATGGCAGCAACAAGGAAAGAATAGGATTTTACAGCCAAAGGGTGTGGGCAGTAGTAGATTGTCCAAGGTGTGTGGACATTCACTATCTGACCAGAGGTAACTGCTCTTCAATAAACTTCCAGAGCTTGAAAGGATGATCACCATCTGACTCAGGGAACTAAATGATGTGGCGCATTCAGGGGACAAACAGGTTTTCTCTGAAGGTGCAGAGAATGGGGATGTAGAGATTCTGCTAATCATGGCATGGGAGAGTCCATGAGAAGAACAGTCTGAGATGGAAGCAGGGGTGATAACCAGAGCAAGAGGAGCGGGACCACAGTGCAGTATGAGTACAAGAGAGATTTATCATTTACCTGAAGACATGAGGGTTTGGTGGGTTGGCTCTGACAGTTCTTAGCAGCATTTCTAAGCACTCAAACCTCACCAGACCCAACTGCAAGTTGGAGGGAGGCCAGGCAAGTTGGAGTGCCCACACCCACAGGCGTGTGGGGACGTCACCCTATGACTGTTTCTTTCTTTAGTGAGTTTATCCAGGAGATGATCTCTGCATAACAGAGCCGTGGCACCATCGGAGTGTCCTCTCGGGGGTCCATGCACCAGATGCAGAGCAGCCTCTCTTTAACCTTCACCATTGCCGTTAGACAAAGCTTATCAAGCTTTCTTGTTCAGCTCTTTTCTTTCTGAGTGGAGTATTCTCAAAAGATGATGATGTGATGCTGCTGTTTGGAGAACACTTCCTTTTCTCTGTGTTGTTTTGAATCAGAGGAGCTTACTTTTTTCGAGGACAAAAATGACAGAGGAATAATTGCCATCTGGCTCTTTGGATGAAAATCTGACAGCATCCAGAATTCTGCCCCAGCTCTCTCTGGCACCCAACCTGTGAAACCAGACTCTGGACCACAGCTAACAGGCCACCTGCTGAGTGCATACCCACAGTACATGGCTTCACAACTTCTCATTTGGACCGTTAATTAAAATCACTTTTACTTAACATACCTGACTGGTTGCTTGAGGAGGTCTATGAAATAGATAAATATGTTTATATATCACTACATATACACTCATTATAATTTATATCAAAACTATTACCAAAAAATAGCTGTTTTAAGGATGTTTTAACCTAAGAAATAACTACTGCATTAAAAGAGAGAAAAAGTACTACCAAAATCTTAATTACCTAATTATTTTTTCATTGTGCTTAGATTAAATCTTTTTTCTTTGGTGAGGCAATGCCTCTTAAATAATCCTAAAATTTTATCAGAGTATGTGCCAGGAGATGGAGTAAAGGCACAGTCCTCATGTGGGAATGAGTTTTGAATTTGAGAAATTGATGGAAGTTTCTGGAACCTTGGGGAATGGAAAACTATAAACACTGAAAGGATCAGCATTCCCAAACACTGCAGGCAGCATAGCACTCTAGTCCAATCTTAAAAGAGCAAGTGGATTTGCTCTCAGGGCACAGAAAATGACCTCACAACAGAATAAAAAAAGAAAAAAAGAAAGAAAAAAAGAAAAGAAACACTAGCTCTTGAATTATTCTGCTATTTTTTTGATGTACTCATAATAACAACACGTGACATAACTATCTATTTTAAAGAAAAAAAGACTATTTTTTCTGACTAAAAATAAATAGTAAACTAATCGTGATTCTTTAAATAGAAGTAGTAAATCACCTAGATAAAATATAAAATACTTAAAACATTTTAGAAAAGGGAAGAATTATTTAAATAGAATATTTTTACTACCCAAACATCTCCCCTTAATCTATTTCCCTAGTTATACAATACCCACAAGTGCTGAAACCATGTATGTTTTTATGTTTGTTTTACATATACTGATAGTTTCTAGCACATAAAAGGCAAGTGATAAATAATTGTTGAATTAATTGATTATGAAAACTTATATCCAGAACATTTTTTAAAACTGGTGTTTTTATTTGTTTTGTGTTGTTATTTGTTTTACTTTATTATGAATTAAAATTATTGAGGTGACATTGGAAAAAATTGCATGTGTTTTAATTGTACAACTCTATGATACATCATCTGTATATTACATTGTGTGCTCAACACCCAAAGTGAACTTTCCTTCCATCATCATACTCTCAGCTTTCTTCATGCTTGACTATTTCCCCTTTCTCCTCTGATAACCACCATACTGTTTGACAAAGGAATAAAAAACATACAATAGAGAAAAGAAACCTTAGTCAATAAATGGTGCTGGGAAAATTGGAAAGCCACATGCAAAAGAATAATATTAGACTGCTATTTTCCCAATACACAAAATTAAATAAAAATGGATTCAATATATAAATATAAGACCTGAAACATTAAGTTGCATAGAAGAAAACATAGACATTAAATGTGTTAAACTTATGGATCTTGGTCTTATGAATTTGACCTCAAAGGCAAGGAAAAAGCAAAAATAAGGGAATGGAACTATGTCAAACTAAAAAGCTTCTGCACAGAAAAAAAAATTGCTACCAAAATAAAATGGCAACTAATCAAACTGGAGGAGATATTTACAAACAGTTCCAACAAGGGGTTAATATCTAAAATATATAAAGATTATTGTGTTTTTTAAATATATATCAAATTGTAACTCATGAAATTATAGAACTTAAAATAATTCAAACATTAATTGGTCAAATTATAAAAGTTTAGGGTTTATATCAGCAATAATTAAAATAGCTATTTTAACTCATTTTTGCATTTCCTTTTATTTCCTCTCTTCTATTAATCACCTAATTGGGAATAACTTTGTGTATGTGCTTATTTCAAAAGTTCTAGAGGGCAGAAGCTATAGCTATACTGTAATGGTCTTATGGTTATAAATGTTTAAATGATCACATTTGAGTAAAATATTGGCATGTAAATATATGCTTTGAAAAAAATGAATGATTCTATATGTGCATGGTTTCATTGTTTTGGGATGCCTTTTCTTTCAATCATCAGTTAAAATTGTAAAATCAAAATTAGCTCGACAAAAGGATAAGATGTGTTATAAAGGAAAGTTAACACACTTTTGACATACTCGTTCTCTCATTCTGCAGAGGCATTGTGATCAGCTCTTCCTCATCATTCTTTAATTGTCTCCTAACTGCACTCCCGGTGACCTTCTATAATGAGTTTCCCTTTTGAGGATCATTTCCTCCTCACATTTGAAAATAGCATAGTGTTCTAATTATTATTTTGTTATTTCATGATTTCTGGTAATTACCATTATTTACCTTCCTAAGTGACATTTTAAAAAAGATCTTTTTCTCATATTGCATTTTTTCTTCTTCATGACAATAAATGTCTCAGGGGGGAAGCATGTGCAAGTTATGGAATGTATAGACATATCCAAAACCTATTCTTTTGACATCCTCAGAACTGATTTAAAATGACCTAAGAAATTACAGCCCTTGTTGGCTGCCACATACTTGGAAAAGATTCACTCTGATAGAGGCCTATGCAAATCAAGGCCACCTAAGTTGGCCAGGAGCTATTAAGTGAGATAGAATAGACATCCATGAGCTTAGATTTCTCCATTCTCTTCGCAACTAAAACTGGTTAAGTGCATAAATATATGGTGCAGCCAATCCCCTAAAATGTAAAAGAATCTCTCCACTCACAGATGCTTAAACTAATTTTGCCAAGATACTTAATCTCTTCTTCATACTTCTCAGTTATCATTCATGTAGTTAATGGTGATCTTGTAATTTATTACTTATAAGCCTTTGCCTTCTTTTCTAAATTATACAGAAAGCATCAAGTTCCTTTCACAGGATTCAGCCTAGTTAGTCACAAATTTATGTTTTCATTTGACTTTTTATGATGGAATAGCCTTAATTATTATATCTGCTTTATCTGGGAAAGAAAATTTGCAGCTGTAGGTCTAGAGACTTCATTCTCTTTCATCTCTGCTTTGGGATTAGTATGCTTTAACTGGAGAGAGTAAATTTAATGAGTTCCTCTGAGATTGAGGAATGAGACAATTTTAATTGAAATGCTCCAAATTGTAACTTTTATGAGAAAACCTTTAATCTGTATTTATATCATACAATAATGTCATCTTTAACTCAGTATTGAGATGGAATTATATTTTCTTTACCTGCGCACATTTTGATAACAAAAACACAGAGCATAAGTCTTTTGGTGACAAAGTGTGTTAAATAATCTTATACATTTTAATCTAGTTATCCTTGCTTTCTTATTTTCTGTTAGACTTTGTATTTTAATCAGTCGGGCAACGAGTGTATATTGAATCTTGCTATGCCCTCAATTTGCCCTTAAGGATTTCAGAGCCTACTTCCACAATGAACCCCCACTTCCCCAAATAGTTGGCTGTAAGAATACATCACATAGTTTTCCTTGGTGGTTATTGGTAAGGGCTTTCGAGAAGTTATTATTACTCAGGACTCAATTTCAGGTAGTATTTGTCATGTTCAGTCTTTAAGCCCGAATTAAATGCCTGGTGATGTGTGGTGATTTAGAAAACAAATAATTGAATGATTAGTAGTGTAGAATATTACTTAGAATAGAACTATTTAACAGCACCTCTTGTCTTTGTAAATGAAGAAACTGAGATAGAAGTGTGGAGCACCAGCCTGAATTGCACAGTTTCTTAGCAGGATTTTTTTTTTTTGTGTGTGTGTGTGTGTGTGTGTGTGTGTGTGTGTGTGTGTGTAAAATGTAGGAACTTCAACTCCAAATTGCTACACCCGTTAGTCTGATGTAGTAGTGTCATGCCAATGATCAATTCCAGCAATTTGGCTGAGTCTAATCTCGGCCTCACCATCCTCTATCAGACCTCCAGGGAGCCAATATCAGACTTGCCCAACAAGCCTTACTGTCTTTAAGCCAAATCACCCGGTCCCTCAGGAGAGGTAAAATATCCAATTATAAATGTATCATAATGATTGAATATAGTCATTTGCCACTTAACAATGGGGACACATCATGAGAAATGTGCTATGAAGTGATCACTACCTCTTTGTGCGAACATCATAGAATGCTTTTATACAAAATTAGATGGTATAGCTTACTATACACCTTGCCTACCTTATATAGCATATTGTTCCTAGAGATATGTTTGCATAGCATTTTACTGTACAAAATAATAGGAGATTAAATCAAGCATAAGATAAAATTATGCACAAGATAAAATTAGGAGAAAAGTAAATATGGGGTGCATAATGCTGCTGCCAACATCACATAACATAAGGTTTAGCCACAATTGTGTTTTACTAGCAGTTCAGTGCACGAAATTTGTGCACGGGTAGCATTCTTAGGGGGTTGCTGTTGCCAGCAGGGGCATACCTTCCCCAGCTGCTGGCTGCTGCCTGGGGCCTTCCTTCATTCCACGCTGCCCCCTGATGGTCAGCTCATGTCATAGCAGACTATCTAACTCCGGAGGGGACACGTTGCATATTAGGCTTTTATATATAGATACAGTGTTTCCCCGAAAATAAGACCTACTTACAGGTTTCCTTATGAGTGAAATATAAGGCATCCCCCCAAAAAATAAGGCCTCCAAGCTCTGTTTCAGAATGAAAATAAATTTTCCATAAACTGGTCGCTAGGGCCGCCCCAACTGGCATCTAGCAACCAGTGACGTTATGTGGAGTACTGACATCACTGCTATATGAATGGAGAGAAATCAGCGTGGAAACTTTGTGAAACCTAAACTGCAAGAAGTTGTGACTTGGGTGAAGAATTCATGGGAGAAAATCACTGACAGTTGCATTGCAAGTGCACTGCGAGCAGGCTCCCTTGACAAGAAGTACTCATTTTAAGACAGTGCTATTGCTAAACATGAGAGATTTGATCCACTGATTCTGAAAGAAATGGAGTCACAAGAAATTCACCAGGAAATTCAGGAATTGCATTGCTATGATGATGTTCCAGAAGATGATGACATGATTGTCATTCAATAAATGAGTAAATTCTTGATACTGTAGGATTCACAGTTTGTCTGGTTTGTGTTGACAACTACTGTACCGTATACAGGTAATAAATTTCCTTTATTTTCATTTAACAATAGATGTGTACCGTATTCTTCTTCATGGAAAAATAAGACAACCCATGAAAATAAGACCTAGCACATTTTTAAAGCAAAAATTAATATAAGACACTGTCTTATTTTCAGGGAAACAGGGTAGATAGATAAGTGCAAAGAGTACACTCTAAAATAAGGATAAGAAGTATAGTAAATACATAAACCAGTAACATAGGTATTTATCATCATTATCAAATATTATAAACTAAACATAATTGTATGCTATATTCTATGATTCAACTGGCAGTGCAGTAGGTTTGTTTATACCAGCGTCACCACAAACACAAGAGTAATAATGTTACAACAGCCTATGGTGTCAATAGGTTATATAAATTTTTCAGTTCCTATAATCTCATGTACCACCATAATATATGTGATATGTTATTGCCTAAAATGCTGTTTGTGATGAGGTGCATAACTTTATTTGCGTTGAGATGAGCATTATAGTCTCCCTGCCACATGGCTTCTTTTCTCAATTTTCTCATGTGGTTGCTGATGGTGATTTTGTGTGTGTATGTGTGTGTGTGGTTTTAACAGTTTTAAATAATAGGGAGACAGAGTTTTGCCCTCCTGCCATATTTTTCCAAATTTGACAGGAAGTTTTTCCAGTTTTCAACTGTTGCCTTGCTTTATGTGTTGCTCTATAATTAGACTTCATTCATTTAGACGGACAGAAAGATAGATATCACAACAGGTTCTGCTTCTTTGAATAATCTATAGCTGATTTTAGAGAAATCAGAGGATATATTGCATTCATAAAAGATCACAAGGCTTTGGAATAAATGTTCCTACATTTGAGGAATATTAGTATCTAATTGACAATTACTATCTAATCCCCAGCAAAAAGGAAGAAAAGGACCAACAATTATGTACAAAACGTGAAGTTTTAGATAGCTAGGAATGAAGAAAAGGTCATAAAGATTTCAGGAAGAAACAAAAAGTTCCTAATTAGAAGGAGGAATCTCAATGGCTTTAAAATTCTCAGTTGTACCACTATAATATATAAAACAAAGGGAGGAAAAATCAAAGCCTTCAAAATTCTGAAGGAAAACAGTTGCAAATCTGGAATTAGATGTCCTATCATCTCTATATATAAAAGACTAACATGAGTGTCTGATCTACCAACCGGTTGCTATTACACACAATGACCACTGGGGGGAAGACACTCAATGCAGGAGCTGCTATGATGTGCACAGAGAAAGAGCACTGCAGGCCTGGCCCCCACAAAGCAACATTCGGCTTCCCCTAAGTGGGACACAGGCTCCACCATCACCCTGGAGCAATAGCACACCAAATTGCAGCTGATGCTGCCGAGACCCCAAGCTGCAAAATGTGGCCCACAGGCTAGCCCAGCCCAGAAATGGTTGCTACGGGTGCCAGGTAATGATGTCATGTAGCAACGCCCAGCTTCCTCTCCCTAGAGATGACTAGCCTCCTTGCAGTTCCTTCAGCCCAAGAACACAACTTGCTTTATAGTCAGGTGGAAACATTTCACACTTTAACCAAATATCTGTGAAGCATTTTCCCCATGCCTCATCTCATTTGATTCCCGCAGAAGTCCTGGAGTACATAGATAGGAGACTCAGTAGAATCCTATTTTCTTTTCATTAGCTTGAAAACGAAGATTTAGAAAGCTTAGAAACTTGACCCAATTGAAAATAAAGCTGAGTAAGAAATAGTTGGTGCAGTTAAATATTTTACCCTTTGTTCTTCCTGCGTGATCTATAATAATAATCTGCTTCGTGTTAATATTTATTTCTGTGTTTCTGACAATTGTATGAAAGAGAAGATGGGGTGCTTCACTGGTCTGGTAAAAGTTAGCGACATCAGAAACCAGGTTCAATTAAGAAAGTTTATTCTATATCTCTAATCTATATATATAAAAAGCTATGTTGACTCATGTGTGCACGATACATATAAAGCTCCTGCCAGTGCATATCACATGCATGTGTTTCCACCTGTCACTGTTGATCATGAATTTGGTTGACACTTCTATTATAGAGAAAGGGCAGATAGCAATATTAAAATATTTCTTATAATTAATTTCCTTTCAATGTGCACAAATCCATGAACTGTGCCACTAGTAAAAATAAAAGGATAGAATAAGGATATAAGGACATTTAGGGGCATACTGGTTTCTAATCTACACTGATTTTATTAGTTAGCTAATGAAAGATGTTTTACAATGGGAATGAACAGTAAAAAAGGAAAAAGAGAAAATGCAGCATATAAAAAACAAAGAAAAACATACACAAAAAAACAAAACAAAAACAAAAACATACAAAAAACAAAACAAAACAAAAAACAAAAAACAAACAAAAAAAACTTAGGAGATTTTGCATAGGAATAAGGCTAGGAGGTTTGTTCGGTAAGATCTAAGGTGAAAGCTATGCATCAGGCATTGACAGCAATGCATTCAGAATGAAGAAGGCAAATGGCTCCTGAAAAAATTTTAAAGAATAAAATAATAGAAGAAACAATGCACTAAAAAGTTCTGAGTAAAAAATAAGTAAACAATTGATGGGGAGTTTTGTGGTTGAATTATTGTTGAATTATTATTGAAGTTCTTTAAAAAAAAAAAGAATAGCAACAATAATGATGAATATTGACCCCATGGTGAAAGATAAGCACTATATCCTACATAATAAGGAGATAATATGCAAATTAACCCTCATGCCCTCACAAGATGGCTGCTTATAATCAGGCTACCAAGGGGATTGGTGAGAGATGACCAAATGACTGAACAAGCAGGCTGTGTGGGGAGGCCAGGTCAATGGGGAGGCTATGAGGGGCAACCAGGCCAGCAGGGGTGTAGTTGGGGTCACTAAGCCAGCAGGGAGGGGGGGGGCAGTTAGGGGCAACCAGGCTGCAGGGAAGGGGCAGTAAGAGGTGAGCAGGCCAGTGGGAGCAGAAGTTAGGGGTGACCCAGCCAGTGTGGGGCTGTAGTAGGGGGTGATTAGGCTGGCAGGGGGGTCATTGAGAGGCAAATAGGGCAGCTGGGGTGGGGGTGGGGTTAGTGGCAACCAGGCAGGCAGGCAGGTGAGCAATTAGGAGTCAGCGGTCCAGCATTGTGAGAGGTATGTTTGATGCTGGGTTAAGGCACAGTCCCTTGGATCAGGCCTACACCTGCAGTCAGACATCCCCTGAGGTGTCCCTGATTGGAGAGGGTGCGGGCTGAGCTGAGGGACCCCCTCCCTCCTATGCACAGATTTCATGCACCTGGCATTTAGTAGAATTATAATATGGTACAATGGTTCAACTGAGAATAGCACACATAGTCACATGCTCCTAAACATATTGACATAAGCATAGCTCCAAAGAATTCATTCTAATTAAAGTTAGTTAAACTCTGTAATAGGACAGGGAGATGAAAGTACATATGTGATATTGGCAGAGAAAGAAAAAAAGCCTTAATATGCAGTTAAGTGTAGGACCTATGAATTAATGACTAAACTAAAAACTGAAGATTAAAAGATAGCAATATATACATGTTTGTGCATGCTTGTGTATGTGTGTGTATTGTGTGTGTGTGTGTGCTAATTTGCTTGAAAGTGGATACTATGGAAAAAGTAAAATTTTTCTTAACAAACTTTATGAATCAGTTAACTTTTAAAGCTATGACATAAAGCTCAAAAAACAAACAAGAAGAAGAAGAGAAGAGGAGGAAGAGAAGTCACACTGCTTAGTTATAAATAATAAAGTTGAACCCAGAACATCATCCACTTCCCCTCCTCCCACCACAAATGGAGAAATTAAGAAAACAAATCTGCCAAAGAGTTTCCAGACTTCCAATTTTAACTAATATATAAAACCAGCAGTTATACAAATATTCTATATTCTGTGTTGTGAGGAACCTTTACTATTTTTAATTTTAATATGTTTTTCTTAAAATAAATCTAACAACAGCCCTGGAAGATTTTTGTTTAAATATTTCTTTATAATACATTAAATAAGAATTAACCTGTCCCTCAGCATCGTGTAAACTTATATCACTAATGGCATATGCTCTTTATGGCATTTTTTGTTACTCATAGTCAAAATACAGTATGAGGATGATTGTTACATAGAAACTATTTTACTTCTGATACCTCTATCTATATCTTGCATATATATTAGGAGCCCAGTGCATGGATTTGTGCACCTTGCCAGAATCTGTGGGCTGCAAGGCTGTGGTGGGCACAGGAGTGGGTCTCAAAGCATCCTCCATGCCCCTGTCTGGCCCCTCCTGCCACAGCTCTGGTCCCCTCTCTGCCAACAGCCCTGCTCCTGCCACTGCCATTCCCATGCACTGATTGTACCAGGCCACTTACATCTGATAACAGCATGGAGCAATTGGGGTCAGCTGCTGGCCCTGATCACCCCTGAGGAGCAAGGGAGGTGAAGAAGCCCTGAGGGTTAATCAGGGCCAGCAGCTGCTGCTTGCAGCTGCTGGTGCACAAAGTAATTGGGGCCGACAGCGGGTGTGACTGGAACTGTACCAGCAGCAGGTGTGAGTGCTGGGCAGGACTGCCATGTGCAGGAGCAAAAAATTTTCAGTAATCAACAGAGGCTTGCCCCAATGACAGCAACTGGTGCCTCGGTATGGTGCACCTGCTCACCTGCTCCACCATCCCGTCATGGCCACGGCCCGCCATGTTCTGCACTCTGCTGCCTGCTGCTGACGCCCGCCATGTTCCATGCACACCCCCTGGTGGTCAGTGCACATCATAGCGACCGGTTGTTTGGTTGTTCTGCCATTCGGTCTATTTGTATGTTAGGGTTATATCTAATCACTCAATTTAAAAACCACGACCATTTCAATATCCCTCTTAATATGTAACTAAAATATTTTTTTCTTGAACTTATTTAGGATCAAAGCCTCTACCTTTTCCTTGTCATACTATAAAATGTATTTTCATTTGTCTTCCAACTATATATAATGTCACTAATAACAGATTATAATATTATTAATTTAATCATACTTTTACTCATTTATTGAAAAGAGCATACTCTCCCCCCAAAAATTGTCTTTTTATTTGTAGTTTTTTTTCCTAATCTCTCTCTCTCTCTCTCTCTCTCTCTCTCTCTCTCTCTCTCTCTCTCTCTGCCTCTGTCCATGCTATTCTATTGTACTCCTTACCAGTGCTCTCTTTATTTTCTTTGATATTTTTATCTCAGCTTTATGCTTCGAGGAGAAACATAATTCTTTTTGATTATGTTGCCTCATTTTTAGAAGGGATAAAATTTCCAAACTATGACACTCTGACAATTTATTATTTTTATGCAAAGGAAGATGGTAGCAGACCAAGTCAGACACATTTGACAGTAATGTTTCATTTATTTTTAATCCAATAATAATAATAATAAAAACGCTGTCACTTTCTGGGGAATGCACTGCATGGGGATTCAATCAAGCACTTAGAAAGAAATGAGGGTCTGGAGAGGAAAGAGGAAATATAGAAATCCAATAATAAATAAATCACAGATAAATTTTGAATAAGACTTTAAAAATGTGCTTTATGATTTCATCACAGAAAGAAACAACTTGTAATATATGCAACTGGAACCCAGATGTACCAATAATGAATGGAGCTAAATAAGCTTGAAAATGATTGAGCTGTTGAAGTGAAATATTTCTTGGCATGATTTCTTCTGCATTGTCTCCAGATAATGACAATTTGGAGACTGACTATAGAGTGAAAAAATTAAACCTTTTCACAAGCCCACACTGAAAACTGAAAAATGATAGAACGCTAATATTTCTGTATAAACATCTATTTTACACGGTCCCTTCTCAATTCCTTTCATAGCAAACTCTTATCAACATCAATTCATGCCCAAAGACATATCCTCTCCACTTTAAAGAACTGTGCTCAGAAAGGATATAAATTCTTGTTATTTAATCCCTTATATGCTAAATAAACAACGCATAACATTTTTAGTAAAAAAAAAAAAATTACCCATATCTCTAGATGTTAGATATAATAGCAATTTTAAAAACTGAAGTTTATATACTCAGAAAATGGAGGCAATATCATTCTATAAAATAAAGAGCTAATATGCAAATGATGGTCACACCCTCCTGCCCTTGTACCTGAACTGCTCAGACACTCACCACTGGGAAGAGAGAAATGGGGACCAGACAAGCACAAATGAGCTTGAGGGAGAGGAATGGAGGCTGCAGCCCAGGAGAGGGACTCACCACCTCCCTGCAGTCCAGGGCACCAGCTGGCTCCAGAGGCTGGGGCCCAGGTGAAGCCACTGCCCACAGTCCCCTGTGGCTGTGGGCGGCCTGGGCAAAGCTGGTTCAGGTCCTGGGTGCCTGAGGCTGGCTAGAGGGAGGGAAGTCTGAGTCCCAGGTGCCTGCATCCAGCTGGAGGAGGGAATCCTGGGCCCCAGGTATGGGGTGAGGCAGAGGCAGTTAGGGGCCATCACCCCAGCAGGGGAGCAGCAGGTAGGGGTGATCAGGCAGGCAGGCAGGCAGAAGGGTTAGGGACAATCAGGCAGGCAGACAGGCAAGCGATTAGGAGCCAGTGGTCCCAGATTGCGAGAGGCAGTTGGACATTCCCCAAAGGGTCCTGGATTGGAGAGGGTGCAGGCCAGGATGAGGGACCCCCCAACTCCATGCACAAATTTTTTGCGTGGGGCCTCTAGTTGTCAATATTATTATAACTATGTGGTAGTTATTATTTCATGATTGTGTATTATTTTTAAATAATGAAATAAGATCTGGTTTAATAGATGGTCAAATGTGTACATATTTTAATTTTTTCAACCATGTTTTCTTTAGTAATGTGGTGCATGTTCTAGGTATTTTGAATTTTCAAATGCATTTTTATTCAGGTTCACAAGCTCACTGACCCACTTGCACCTCCACACATAACCCCACCACCAACAACACTGTCAACAAGCCAAAACTCGTGGGATTTAAATTTGGAGTACATTTTCTGTAATCTTAAACCTGGTTCAGGACTTCTTGTGAGTTTAGGCCTACTTTTGTCCATTTATATTCAAAGTCACCTCACTTTCCAACAACCATCATGACTGTAGCAGAGAATGTGATGTTTGTGGTGTTTGTATTCTTGAATGGCTATATAAAGTAACATGTTTTCATCTCTTCTCACACATCCACTTTTCTTTATAATCTGTTGAATAAGAAATCACTTGTTACCGGGCAAAAGTGGTCCAGTGATTGAGCACTAACCCAGGAACCAGGAAGTAAGTCATGGTTCAGTTTTCAGTCAGGGAACACGCTGGGGTTGCAGGCTTTATCCCTAGAAGGAGGCATGCTGGAGGCAGCCGATCAATAATTCCCTCTTAGCATTGATGTTTCTCTCTCACACACACGCCCTTCCTCTCTCTCTGAAATCTAACACTCTAAAGACCTTAGAATAACATCATTTTTTTAACATACACATTTTGTTTATTTGTTTGGATTATTTGATTTCTTTCTTTTTACAAAAATGTCAAACCGCATGACATTTTATACATCTTAGGTCTGGGCGTACTAAAACTTAAGAGGAGTTGGTAGCAATTGCAATAAAAACTTCAGGCTTTGTAGATAAGAACATAAAATTTAAAAACCTATTCCCACAACTGCAATGAAGAAATTTTATAGTATTCCATCATTGGTGACTCACAAGTTTTGGTTTTATAACTTCAGAGAATCATTCCTTTGAAAGGCCTTGTCTCAGGAGATTTATCAATCTGAAGACTAAATTGTACAAAGAAAATGAATTTCCCTTTGATTGACAGATGTTTTAGTGAATGTGCAGCTTTAAAGTTTTATATCTGTAGCCTTAAAAGTAGCTGAATCTGAAAGCTCAGCATATCTCTACAAGTATTATTGAAATGAAGCCTCATATGTGTGCATTCATTTTGGACACATATGTTTGAAAATAAAAATTTATTGAAGAGAGTAAAAACTACTATACATTATTCTTTTTTTATTATTAAATGGGATTATGGAGTGTTCTATCAATTCAGTTCACATCAGAGACTATACTAGGTCTTTAGCTAAATTTTGGCCACTCATGGGAGAGACATATGGATCTTCAAAAGTTTTTCAGGTTGATGGCTAGATGTCAATTGTGGAAATGTATACTGGAAATGTTTACTTTACATGTAAGATGGGTAGAACAATGTTGATCTCAAAGTATTGAACAAAAAGTGTATATAAAATGATTTAACATGGTACTTTGTACAGAGTGGATGCTCAAAAATCATTTCTCACAGACTTAGTTATTTTACAGTTAAGGTGAGTTATTTATTCTCCTAAGAAATCAAACAAGAAGCAGGCATGATCCACTATTTTCTTTTTTGATGTCAAAAGTGAAACCCTTATTTTTTCTTCTTTTTCTCCATTTAAGTTGGAGAGATTTTTAGTCTGCTTCAGGGGCACATAATTTCTAATCACTCCCTAGCTTTTTTACCTTGGCTATCAGCCCTGAGGTTAATGTCATTAGGGCAGAAGGTAGGGGAGAAAGAAAAAACTTCCACTTTTATGTGAGAGAATACTGCTATAAAAGTCGCATTTTTAACAAACAAACAAAAAAGAATTCCAGTAATTAATAACAAATAAAATATTGCAAAATCAAAGCTTAATAGTTGAAAAATGTAAATCTCTCAATTTTTAAAAATAATTTTGTAAACTATTATTTTATTTATGATAAACAGCTGTTAGTTAATTGGCACTAGAAGGATTTTTTTCTTAACATGATTAAGACACACACACACACACACACACACACACACATACTCACTCACTCAGAGACACATATGCAGAACACAGCTGACATTTGTAATTGTTAAGCAGCAATCACACTAAAGTTTTTACCTGAATAGTGCCTGTTTACACCAATGTTATTTATTAATTATAGAATAAAACAGTAAATTTGATATGCTGTACCCAAGAAGAAAAGTGTAAGAGGAGAAAAAAATATTTTTTGAAATATAATTATGTGTATCTTGAAAATACCTGATATGTACATATATGTACTGGTATATGTATATATGATATATAATTATATATATGTAGTTTTAGAAAAGAAAATGAGTTCTATAAGATGACTGGTTGACAAATAAGTATAAAAATCAGTAACTTTAGTGTGTGCCATTTAGAAACTACAGTGGAAGAAATGATATCACTTATGGTACAGTATAGAAAAACATATAAATATAGAAAAATTAACAAAAAATATATAGGACTGAAATAAAGAAAATTCTGTCAAACTCCACTAAAATCCAAAGGAAAGAACCTTAAAAAATAGTTAAGATATTAAAAAATAACACTTCTTCAAAGGTGAACCAATAAGTCAATATAATCCCAAAATTAAATTCAAACTAAGCATTTAATGAATAATAAAATTAGTCTAAAGTTCATATAGAAAAATAGACAAGTGATAGCAGTCTAAAAAAGAATATGGCAAGTGCCAAGGGGTAGGGAGGGCCGCGGGGAGGTCGCTGGAGATAAAAAAAAGGAGACATATATTTGTAATACCTGAAATAATAAAATTTAATTTAATTTAAAAAAATAAAATACAGAAAGAATATGGTAAGTGAAAAAAATGGCTCTGCAAAATATGTATTGCCACAGAGTTACAACATAAGAATTGATAGAAAAGAGAAACAAGTTCTTATGGAAGTTCTTTAATATGCACAGAAATAATGCAACATTTTTGTGTGTGGCAATTTAAGGCAGGAAAGGAAAAGACAAATTATTCTTTAAATACAGTTTCTACATTACCTAACCATTTGTGAAAAAAAAAATGTGAGACTCTCCTTGTGCCTCACACAAAAATAAGTTCCTGGATGATTCAAAAATTTGTAATGGATTAAATAAAAATAAAATGTTACTTAAATACTGATTTCATGAATTAATTTTAAAAATAATATGGGAATAGAAAGAACTTATATAAATATGAAACAATGAAATAAAAATAAAATCATCTGGATGGAAAAATAGTAGATATATATTGATCAACTCTAACATTACCTTTTAATTGGCACTTTACACTATTAACATTCAACATTTTATTGATAATACTTAATATATACCATGTTGTTACTGTTTTCTATTTGTTGTCCTTATTCCTTGATGTATTTTTGTCTTTACCATTTTTCTGCCTTTATTGTTTTAAATAGACATCCTCTATAATAAAATCCTAAAATGCAAATCTACTGAATGGCAGATGGACTGGCAGAATGACTGGTCACTGTGACGCCCACTGACCACCCAGGGGCAGACACTCAATGCAGGAGCTGCCCTCAGCCCGCAGGTCCCAAAGCAGCCACGGCAGGTGCCAGTGGGGCATTCAGATAATCTGGCCAATTGCCCCACAGGAGGCAACCAGCGGTGGAAGTGGGGAGGGGGCAGGGCCAGTGAGATTACGGTGCCAGGGCAGCCAAAGCAGGTGCTAGCAGGGTCCTACTGATTGTCCCAAAAGTCACCCCATAGATTGGCTATGATGACCAACCAGGCCTAGGGACCTAGGGACTGTACCTGTGAATGAATTTTGTGCACTGGACCTCTAGTCCCATATAATAAAACTTTAATATGCAAATAGACCGAACAGCAGCCAGTCACTCTGATGTGCACTGACCACCAGGGGGAAGACGCTCAATGCAGAAGCTGCCCCCTGGTGGTCAATGCACTGCCACAGAGGGAGCGCCTCTCAGCCAGAGCCAAACCCACAGCAGGTGAGGTCAGTGGTGGTGGTGGCAGGAGAGGCTCAGGTGGACAGTGACGAGTGAGGGGTCCCAAGTGTAAGAGGGCACAGGCTGGGCTGAGGGCCGCCCCCAAATTCTCCAGTGCACAATATTTTGTGCATCAGGCCTTTGGTTTTATATGATTTTTCTCTCCTTATATCAGTTATAGTTCTCTCATATCAGTTATAGTTCTCTCATATCAGTTATATTCTCTCTCTCTCTCTTTCTCTCTCTCTCTCTCTCTCTCTCTCTCTCTCTCTCTCTCTCTCTCTCTCTCTTTTACTTTTACTTTTTAAGTGGTTGCCCTAGAATTTGCAATATACATTTTCAACTAGCCCAAGTCCCCTTTCAAATAACACTATATTATTTCATAGGCAGTGTGAATACCTTAGAATAGCAAAGCAATCCCAATTTCTTCCTCCCATGTATCCTATTATTGTCATTCATTTCATTTTATGTAAGCATACATAAGTGTCTATACTATATATGATATACACATAGCACCCATGATATACGTTGGCATTATGTTTTGAATAAACTCCTATAGCAATTACTAGTAGGAAAAAATAAAATAGTTCATGTTTCTATTTCATCTTCCCTTATTCCTTCTTCGGTGTTTTTCCTTCTTCATGTGGATCCAAGATTCTGACCTGTATCATTGTCCTTCTCTCTAAAGATTTCTGTTAACATGTCCTGCAAGGCAGGTGTACCGGCAGCAGCTTCCCTCAGTATTTGTTTGTCTGAGGTGGTCTTTCTTTCTTCTTTATTTTTAAAGGACAATTTCACAGGGCACAGAGGTACCGTATTTGCCGGTGTATAAGACTATTTTTTGGCCCTGAAAAATATGCCTCCAAGTGGGGGGTAGTCTTATACAGCGAGTATATAACAAACTCTGTATTTTTAGTGGAAATGTTAGGGGGTCGTCTTATACGCCCAGTCGTCTTATACGCCGGCAAATACGTATTTTTCAGGGCCAAAAAATTGTCTTATACGCCGGCAAATACGGTATATGCTGTTATTTTTCTCTCAACTATTTATTTCAGTCCATTCGCCTCTTGCTGCATGGCTTCTGGGAAGAAATCTAGTGTAATTCTTATCTCTGTTCTTCTGTAGGTCAGGTGTTTTTGTTTCTCTCCTCCCCCCCCCCCACCTCCTCCTTTGGGTTCTTTCAGGATATTTTTCTTTATCTTTGACTTTCTTTAATTTGAAAATGAAATGCCCAGGTGTAATTTTGTTGTTGCTTGGCATTTATCCTGTTTGGTGTTCTCTAAACTTCAGGGATAAATGACTTGGCTTCTGACATTGATTTCGGTAAATTTTCAGTCATTGTTGTTTCTAGTGGTATTTCTTCTGTTCCTAATTTCCCTCTGTCTTCTCCTTCGGCCATTCCCATTATGTATGTTATACCCCTTTAAATTGCAGTAATTGGATACTCTGTTCCAAACAGGTGTTTTTTGTTTTCTATTTGCTTTTGGTTTGAGGCTTCTAATTGTACCTGGTATATAACCTCCAGCTCGGAGCTCATTTCCACAGCTGTCTAGTTCATTCTACTAGAAAGCTCATCAAAGGCAATCTTTTTAAAAAATATATATATATATTTTATTGATTTTTACAGAAAGGAAGAGAGATGGATATAGAGTTAGAAACATTGATGAGAGAGAATCACCGATCAGCTGCCTCTGGGATGTGCCTGCAACCAAGGTACATGGCCTTGACCGGAATCGAACCCAGGACCTTTCAGTCCGCAGGCCAATACTCTATCCATTGAGCCAAACCGGTTTAGGCCAAAGGCATTCTTTATTTCTGTTACAATGTTTTATCCCTGGCATTCCTTGTTTTTCTCCTTCATAGAATTTTCATCTCTCTGCTTATACTGCCCTTCTGTTCTTGCATACTATTTACTTTCCCTTAGCATAGGAATCGCGTTTTAAATTCCCATTCTTAAGTCCAACATCCCTGAAGTGGCTTGTCCTGATGCTTGCTCTGTCTTTTCAAGTCCTGCCTTTTGCTGTTTGTATGCCTTGTTGTAGTTCTTTCTTGATCACTGGACATGCCGTGGGGGGTAAAAGGAATTGCTGTAAACGGGCCTTTAGTAACGCGAGGATGGGGAGCAGGAGGGAGAGGGGCACGTGTTCTGCAGTCCTAAGATCAGGCTTCCCTTGAGCACAGCCTCTGCACTGTGAAATCCACAAGTTCACCCCTGCTTTCCTCGCCTCTTTGATTGAACGGATGGCTCAGGTGGGCTGCATCTGTTTTCTCCTCTCCCAGCTCAGTAAGGCCTGAGGATAGCCCCGCAGGAGAGGATCTGGTTAAAGGATTACTAACTGGTTTCACCGGAAGACAGGCCTTATTAAGGCAAACCCTGGGCTCTGGCCTGTTTGTCAAAATGGCTCCTGTCTCCCTCCCTTACCGCATGTGCAAGAGGGTTTTTCTTCGATATTTGACATCAGAACCGGGTTGAGCTTCTGGAGGTAACTCTCCCCAAATTATTGGAGCCCCTATCACTTGGTACCTCCCCTTTGGAGCGTTTAATGCTCAGATGTGTCTGCACTGAGCCTCCAGCAGCTTGTCAGCCTGTAGCTCAGATTTGCTCCCGTGGCACTGGATCCCAAGCCCTTTCCATGCCTGGGTCTCTGCTCCGGTAAGCCTCAACTTCCTGTGTTCTCCTGTCTGCCCCCTATTTTGGGGGGGGGGGGGCATTTTTTTTCTTGGGGGTGGGGGTGAGGGCAACAGTTTGCTCTCTGCTCTCTCCTCTCTTGTGGATCCAAGAAGAGTTCGTTTTTTCTGTCTGTTTGACATTTTACTTATTGTTAGGATGAAGCATGCAGAACAGGAAAGTAGAAGTGGTAAATTAGATTTCAATGAAATAAACTTAGAAAATGTTTAGGACATTTGTACTTAAAGCTTTAATGTTTTTTTTTTTCTTTCTAAAAATAGTGGGTTTTTTTTCTTTCTAAAACATACAAATTGTTTTTAAAAAACAGTGAGTCATCTTGCAATGTAAGAAGTACAAATGATAAATGTATCTGAAGTTAATTTTATTAGTAATCAAGAAAAGCAAATTAGAGTATGAATAATATATGTGTCACCAGTAAATTTCAAAATACTATCCAGTGCTTCTGAGGATGTGTGAAAATGACCAAACTTACTCTAAAGATATTCTAGTAATTCTCTTTGTAGGAATAATCCTTCCTTCCCCAAAAAGACATAACTGTACATTTATAAACAAAGATGTTCATTTCAACATTGTTTATAATGGAGCGTTTTATTTTAAAATAAAAGTATGTTTTCAGTGGAATTATATAAGTGGCGATGCAATGAAATTATGTCAGTTATGGGAAATAAAGGAAAAGATAGCTTTTTGTACAATCATGTCGGATAAAACCAAGTTATGCAGCTGTATGGATATTAGCATCAGAAGGCCAACGTTAGGAAACATACACTGAAAATCTATCATGAACATATTTTTTTTCCTAAATAAAGTAGTAACATAAGATGGGATAATCAGACCTTACTGCGAGTGCCTTCTGTGGAGTATGCTAACAGGTGACTAAAGAGATAGACACTTTCAAAGCATATTATCTGTGTTAGGAAACGCAATGCTTTTTATGCAGATGATAATCCTGCTTTCTTGCCTCCCGCTAGGGAAGGGTGAGCACGGGAAACCTTACCCCCTCACCGAAGAGGACCACGATGACTCCGCTTACAGGGAAAATGGTTTCAATATTTTTGTCAGCAACAACATTGCTCTGGAGAGGTCCCTGCCCGACATTCGTCATGCTAAGTGAGTATCAGCCTGCCAGGGTAGGGGCTGGTTTCTTTTTGTTCAGTTAATTCGTTTTATTATGTTTAAGGTGTCGCTAACATTTTCGCCATAATAATATTATAGAAACTTTTCTATTTCATAGTCTTTTTTAAAAAAAAAATATTTTATTGATTTTTTTACAGAGAGGAAGAGAGATGGATAGAGAGTTAGAAACATCACTGAAAGAGAATCATCAATCAGCTGCCTCTTGCACACCCCCTACTGGGGATGTGCCCGCAACTAAGGTACATGCCCTTGACCGGAATCAAACCTGGGACCTTTCAGTCTGCAGGTGGACCCTCAATCCACTGAGCCAAACCGGTTTCAACTATTTCATATTCTTAAATAAGTCTGCTTTAAATTGTAGTGATCTTTAAAATCCTAAGAGAGTGTTGCCTCTAAAACTTAAGACATGTGTCCGTTATTGAATCCACTGTATTATTTCCATTAAAAATGAAAGGTTTTTAGATAATACCCATACTATTACGATTGATCACATGGATTACAAAGCAAACAAGTGTTTTTCTGGTGGTTAGTGCTGTCAGCATGTGTGTGTGTGTGTGTGTGTATTCTTATACCAGCCATAGTCAGTGCCATTACAGTTACATCTTCCATGAAGAATGCCTGGAATAAATGGATCCATAATTCAAAAGTAATGGCAGTTGCTCAATTTTCTGTCACTTTATGGATTGCTTGTGGTTTGTCAATTGACAGTGGGTTCAGTTTTTACTGAATTAATAGCTAAATGTTATCGTGTAAAGGGAAACAAGAATAATATTACATTTAGTAACCTGAAATCCCTCTTCTCTCTGTCCACACCTACCTACTCCTAACATTGCTTACAGTACATTGCTTTCCCCCCCTGGTCTGTTATGGTTTTCTCAAAAGCATATATAATGCGAAAATTATGCCATAGAATGTGATCAGAATTTACAGTTGTGGAGTTATTCATATTTGAGAAATTTATTCAACTATAATATTTTTAATTCTCCACACCTCACTCTTCCTTTGACACCACTGTTATGACATAAAGAAAATTAGAGAAAATAAAATAAGGGCAACTAATAAAAAAATTAAGAATGGGAATTTAAATTAAACCAGTAATGTACAGTAAATAAAACTCTTAATTTTGTGTGAGAATAATTAACCTTTGCAAAAAAAATGATTTGGGGCACTATTTTTAGTTGCTCTATTGTGCCATCGTAAATTCATTTTAAAATATAAAAGAATTACTGGTTTCCCCCTCAGGTTTTATGAGAATGTGCATTTCCCAATATAGTTAAGCAGAGGATTAATATGAAGAACAAATAAATTTTTCCCTAAACAGAATGCTTTATACATGGTTTTGGGCCTTCCAGCTAGCCAAATTATTCCCAGGCCACCTAAAATTATCTACAGTAATTCCCACTGACCTAGAACATGTCTAGTTATGAGGAATTGTAATACCTAATTGTGCACCATCAAAGCTGCATTAAATTGCATTGTTGGCATAATAAATATGCTCAGAGAATAATTTCCATCCACCTCCTCTCCCACCCCCACACTTCCAATCTTTTAATGTGTATTCAAGTGGAAAGAATTGCAGATGGAGACAATGTGAAAATCACTGAAGTCAAAACACAGTTGATATTCCCATTCTCCTCAGAGACTGTCTTTCCAGTACAACTGCCACCTTTTGGAGAAAAAAATGTTCTTAGGCAATAATGGAAAATGAAATTTTAAAGTGGAAAGAAAAATACTTTAAAAATTTTATTAGAGTCACCGAGATTACAGTATCAGAGGACATTATTATAGAAGTCGGGGAATAAAAATATGGCTAAAATATGTTCTGTGACCATATTTACTTATTGAGGATGGGCATCTAGTAGGACACATAGTCACCCACTAGAATGATACCAACAAAGAAAAAAAATAAACTTACAATGTTCAAGATAGAAGACAACAAGGTGTTAAGTATGAGATACAAAAATTATGTGAACCCGGTTAGTCCATTTTCTGACTCTCAGTGATGCAGGAAGTCCTGAAGTTGCCTCTGATTTTGTTAGGATCCTATAAGCAGGAAACCAAGAGTCAAATTTGCAGGGATCCGACTGTTTAAAATCTTATACTTTTGACCTCATCTGTGCTTCTCAAAATGCAGGCACACATAACTGTAAGAGTGTGCAGCTCTGTGTAAATGGTTCTTGAAATTAAAAAGCAACTTGACACATAATTCCAGTATTATCAACTTAATAGGCTGCAGGTGAATGACCACAGCGTGTTTATGTGGATGGACTCAGAAGAGAATGCAAAATTTATGTGACTTGCTGCAAGTGTTCTCTACTCATTTATAAATTCACATTTAGTAAAAAAAAAAAAAAAGTTCTAAAAAAGAATCAAATTTACTTTTTGCAACAGCATGGATGGACCTAAATGGATTTATGCTAAGTAAAGTCAGAGAAAGACAAATACCATATGTTTTCACTTATATGTGGAATTTGAAGAACAAAACAAAGAAAAAATAGAAACAGACAGACACAGAGAGCATACTGACAGGTGACCGATGGGAGGAGGGTTTGGAGGAATGGGTGAAAAAGGTGAAGGATTTAAAAAGTACAAATAGTTATAGAACAGCCACATGGATGTAAATTATAGCATAGGAAGTATAGTCAATAAACCATGTTTTTAGGTGTTTTGACTGTTTAGTGCATATTCTTATTAACTGTGAAGAATTTTTAGAACAATAATGATTTCAGAAATTCCAGATCAGAAAGATACTTTTTGTCCTTTCTTCTTCACTAGCATTAAATGACCTGCTTTCTTTTTCCTCCATTATATAACTAGTGGCCAGTTGCAGTAAGATTCCTGCAATTGGGCTTCCTTCTGCTGTCGCTGCCCTGCCTGCTCGCCCCCAACTGCTCTCCCCTCCAGGCCTGATCGCCCCTAACCACCTCTGCTTAGGTCCCACTACCATGGCTTTGTCTGGAAGGATATAAGGAAGGTCTTCCAGAAGGTCTCCTGGTCTAATTAGCATATTACCCTTTTATTAGTATAGATTGAGTTAGTAATAGATTCCTTAAAGTAGGAGACATTGAAGAAGGAAAGTATGTTGGCCTGTGTGCAATAATTTGATCATTCTTACATCCTAATAACCCCAAGCTTTTCATTAATGTTTTAAAATTGGTTATATTTCTCTCAGTACTTTTTTCACCTCCTAATTTTGTAAATTATGTTTTTGTTTTCCATACTATTTATGCTTTGGTATTGTCAAATGTTCCACTTCTTTTTCCATACTATTGCTCCTACAATTGGTTGAGTTTTGCACATTTTAAAAGATACGTCTACATATTTTAAATACTCCCTTCTTTAGTTACTGCCTAATTATGTCTATATTTATAGTGCCCGGGATCAACCTGAGATATGTTCTTAGAACATATTTTCTTTATATTTTAGTTAATGAAGTGTTGATGAGAATTTTGCTATGAGAGCTTCTGCATGTCCAATGTCTAGGTAATAGTTATCTGACTCACCTGGCCTCACTTTACACATTTCACAATTTCCCCACCTGTATAACGATTGTGCATTTTTTAAAAATTCAGTCAGCCATCTGGCATGCTACATCTTTGTATACTATAAAACATTTTATTTTATTTTCACCTCCAGCTCAAGATCAGAATTATAAATAGGAAACAGAAAGACATGAAGGATGGACGCCCTGCAAACTGATAGGTTTATGCATAAATATATTGTTAGCCAGATAAGATTTAAGGGTATCTAAGTGTTACTCCCTAGATATGAATAAATTAATTGGTAGTAACCACACATACTCCCTAAAATATGGTATAAATAATATGTGTAAGATGTAATTATATCTGTGAAAAGAGAAAATGCATGAGATTAGGACATAAAAGAGCCAGGTGTAAAGGAGAGTTGATGAAGGCTTTTCAGAAGATCTGGGTAAGGGCTTCAGTAATATCAGGTTAACTTTACTGCTATTATAAAGATCACATGTTTATACAGGTCCAGTGATGCACATGCACATTGACTAAGATGCATTTATAAAGTGGCTTTGTAACTGGGATATTTTTAAATTAAAATAGCTATACTCTGGTCTGGCTTGTGTGGCTCAGTGGTTGATTGTGGACCTATGAACCAGAAGATCACAGTTGATTCCTGGTCAGAGCATATACCAGGTTGTGGGCTCAATCAATGGGGGCAAGCTGGAGGCAGCAGATCAATGATTCTCTCTCACCATTGGTTTTTCTATTTTCCTCTTCCTCTCTTTCTGAAATCCATAAAACATTTTTTAAAAATTTTAATAGTTTCATTCTGAATTGTGACTTTTAAAAAAATTAAATATATTTTTATTGATTTCGGAGAGGAGGGAAGAGGAAGAGAGAGAGAGAAACAATGATGAGAGAGAATCATTAATAGGCTGCTTCCTACATGTTCCACATTGGGGATTGAGCCCTGACCCCTGATCTCCTGGTTTATGGGTCAAAGCTCAACCACGAAACCAAGCCGACTGAGCAAAAATGTGCATTTCCCCTCTCTATTCCAAAAACTACACAGAACTTTGGGAAGGGCTAGCTTCCTTCCATATTTTTGTTTAGATTTACTCGTGAAGTTGATGAAGTGTCTTCTATCACCAAGTTTACAAGTGAATTTTGAAGGAAATTAAGCAAAAGTGACTGTCATGTACTTTTATAAGGTTTGAATACTATCACAGAGGGACACAGAGGGAAATGGGAAACATTTCCTTTGAATAAAATGCTTTTCCAGCCTAGGGTATGTCTAAATATGACCAAACAGATGAACAACCCTCCTACACACACACACACTCCAGACTGGCGCAACCATTGTGGAAACAGTATGGCGTTTTCTCAAAAAAATTTAAAAAATGGAACTTCCACTTGACCCAGTGATTCCACTTGTAGGAATATATCTCAAGAAAAACCAATCAGAAATGATATTTGAACCCTTATGTTCACAGCAGCACAATTTACAATAGCTAAGATTTGGAAATAGTGTAAGTGCCCATCAGCAGATGAGTGAATTAGAAAACTGTGGTACATCTACACAATGGAATAATACACTGTGGTTAAAAAAAAAAAGAAGGAATTCTTACTATTTGCAACAGCATGGATAGAACAGGAGAGCATTATGCTCAGCGAAATAAGCCAGTCAGAGAAAGATAAATATCACACGATCTCACTCATTTGTGGAATATAATGAACAACAGAAACTGAGGAACCAAAATAGAACCAGAGTCATAGAAGTATGGAACAGAATGTCCAACCTATGAGGGAAGGCAGGGGGTGATGGGATAAGAGATCAACCAAAGGACTTGTATGCATGCATATGAACAAAACCAATGGATACGGGGTGTGGGGGGTGAGGGCATGTGTTGGGGGGGTGGGGATGGCTGAGAAGAAGTCAATGGGGGGAAAATACTTTCAACAATAAAGAATTTAAATTAAAATATGGTATAAAAACACACAGATTGGGGGTGGGAGATCAACAGGGACAACAGAAAGAAAATATTTCAAAACTGTTGTTCAAGTGAGTACCCTTCAGTCGCTTTTATGAGTTAGCTTATGAAAATTAGCATAGAAATGGGCACATTAGTACATGTTCAAGGTCTCTTTCCTTGCCTAGTATTCTATCTCTAAGCTGTTGTGCCAAAATGTACCTCCAGTGCACGCACTTCCCTTATGCTCAGCTGTATCCACTATCAACTCTTCACTGGAATTTTAGAATAACCTCATAATTGGACTCACACACTACCTCTTACCTTCTGCAGAATAATAGTGAGCATTAAGAGCTGAGGCATGCCATCTAAAATACTTAAAAGACCCCCTGCTGCCCTAAAGGCAATAGTCCAGAAACCACCAATGCCGCCCTCCATATCCTCACCCAGACTGATCTCGGCTTCCATATTGGCTCTTCCCAGCATTCATGATGTTTCCACAGTAATGCCACAATGGACACACAGCTGCGTGAACACAGCGCACAATTGTATTTCTTAGTATAGACATCAAATATTCCATTAAAGTGTTTATCACAGTGCCATATGAAATAATAATTTACAGATAAGTTTCATGTACACGGAGACCAAATAAGCAGTGATACCACCCCTGCCATGCAGGTACTCACACACACACAATTTATCCAGTGGTCCAAACTAATTTTTTCAGGCCTGTCAAAGCCAAATAAATTACCAGTTATCACTGCTTTATCAAACCCAACTGACATGGTGAGAATAGAAGAGCGAGACAATGTGACTGAAACCAGCCATTGGAAATTGAATATCTGACATTAAAACAATTATGTAAATTGGTGCCTGGAAATGATTTACATGAATAGGCTCTCTAGTGTGCTTGTCACTAGCCAGATACCAAGTTGACATTTTATGCTGCTGCTACTGAGATCGGGCCAAGAGAACTTCAGCCGAACCACGATGGTTTTGCAAGTAATCATACAATGATGAAAAATTAAAGGAAAGTATTTCCCCCTTCCTGAACATGAGTGGTTCCCTTGAGAAGATTAAAAAAATATTTTTTGGTTCCCTAGCTATACTCTATTTAGTAAAGTCACTTTATAATGTGTTTGATAAACTAAAAGGCACTTTTAGTTTAGTTGATTAATTGATTTGGTACTTGTAAATGTGTCAAATGGTGGTCCAAATGCACCTCCAAAATACAGGATCATTTTGCTATAGCCATGGAGTCATACAAATTATAGTATTTCAAATTGCTTTCTCTCCCACACAGAGCCTAATGAAACTGACTGGAACCGAATTGGCACTCTTTATCAACATTTCAGAGAATTATAATGATTATTATAAAATGGTACAAGATCATAATCATTTAGGATGTGGGCTGAATGCAAGCTCAGAATATAACTTCCTGCCTGTTTATTATTATCATTGCTGTGCAATGGCATTTTACCACATTATCTGAAATATGTTCCAAATTTCTTTTGTTTCACATGAGAACTATATGTCTCATTTTTATGAAAAGAAATGTAAAAAAAAACAACAAAAAAAGCACTCTACTCAACAACAGCAATCTATTATTCTCACGTGTGCATGAAACATATCTTCAATGTAGATCATACCATGGGTTATAAAACAAATACTACAGATTTTTTTAAAAATTGACACAAGTATATTCTCTGGCCATAAAATAATTAAAAATGAGCGGAGAAAAAAACAAGACAATCACTAATCACTTGGAAATTTAAAACATTCTAAGTAATCAGTATTTCAAAAGGAAGTTTAAGGGAAATTTCAAAATGTTTTTAAATGAACAAAAGTAAAACCATTTTAAACTGTGTATTTAAAGCATTCCATATAATGAAATCATTCTGATTTTCTAACAAAATGCTGGTAAAAATAAAAAAGGCCTCAAATCAATCATCTAAGCCTTTACCTTAAGAGACTGGGGGAAAAAAGAAAAGGAACAAACTAAGGAGTAAATTTCTTATTATAACCATAAAGTTATCTTTATTTACTTGCTTTTCTACCAACTTTTACTTTTATATTCAGAAACCCTCTTATTGGGCACATAAAAGAATTGGTTTTGTTGTGTCCTCTTGATGTCTTGATCTCTTTATCACAAAATGAACTTCCATGGAAGTGGAGCCTTAAATATAATTTTTGTCAATGAAGAAATTGAGTCTTGTTTGTTTTTCCATTAAAGGTTATCACACAGTTTCCTTTTTTTACTTAGAAGTAGGTGGAAGACTGAAATGGCTGTGTTCACTGATAGATTAATTAAAGAAGGTAGCTGAGACTGGGATACCAGGACACAGGCTTTTATTGGAGAGAGGGTACCTCCGCCGGTTGCTTCCAGAGAGAAAGAGGCCAGAAGATACCTGGGGGTCTACTTTTAAGGGGAGGAGAGGGGATGGGGCTTAGGGTATTTGGCAGGCACTGACTGGTGGTTCAGTGCTCAGGTATGTCTTGCCTCAGGTAGGGTTTACATCTGTCAATCAACTGGAGGATGGGAGGATCTATCATTCACGAGTGTTGTTTGCCAAATATTTCTGATGATGTCCTTCTGGATCCTATAGGATATCATATCCCTTATGCTGTGTGACTAATTCTGACTACTGAGTTGCAAGAAGAAAGCATTACATCATTTTTGAGGCAAACCACTTCATTACCAGTTCAAGACCCATCAGCCTTCTCATTTTCCTCTGGCAGAATGACTGACGGGTCAAAATGTTGCTGTTTGCACTGACTACAATGAGCAGGGATTTTCTTGTCAACCAGTGGTGAACAAGCAGAAGAATTAAAGTTGTTTTGAGCCATTGGGATTTGACATTGGTTTTGAGTACAATATAACATCCTCACTGATATACTTAATATCAGTAGATACAAAAACTTAGTAAATAAAAAAAAAATAAAGCCATATGTTAGATAAATTAAAATGGCCTAAGGATTGAAATATGCAAGTACTTCCAACCAAACATTTTACTCAAATCTTGCAATCCAAGAGTTTGATTTTTTAAAAAATGTGGGTTTTGGCATTGCATTTAAAACTAAAATTCAGCCTTAGACATTGAGGAAAAATGTTTAGGTGATGATAAGACCACTACAAAGATCTTAACCTCAAATGCAAGTTTGCCTAAATGCCTGCAGTATAAATGTTGACATTGTATTATGAATGATAAAATATCTCTTTTAGAGTATATATATATATATATATATATATATATATATATATATCACAAGTATGGCACTTCTCTTATATATCTGTAATTAAAATGTACTTTATGCCTATTCCTATTGTTAAAAGAACCGCTTATTTTTTGTTGTGTCTGAAACCAATGACATTATAATGATAAATTAGCTATAAAAGGAATGACAGTAAGTATGTTTAAAAATAGCAATGCTGTTAAACTAAAAATATTTAAAATTTTTCATTTTAATAAATGACAATAGAGAATGTCAGAAATGTGTAGGCATTGTTTTGGGAAAACAGAAGAGTATGAGAAATTTTCTATTGAAGTTTACTTTCATTATTGTCAATGGTCTAGAAGAATGTTTCTAGACTAATCTGTAGGTTTTTTTTGTCAGCTTTTAAAGTGCCTTCATGATTTGTCATTTCTCTCAAGTAATTGTGTTAAGAATGTAAACTATTTCTTTTGTCTCTCTGATTCATTTAAAATTTGAAGAAATGTTGTTTTTTAATCCATTTGTTGCTTAACAAAGAGATGTCCTCATCTCTGAGCCATTCTTAAACTCTGAGTTATTTTATGCAAACGTTTATTTTAAAATAATACAGCAATATTAAATATGATAATTACAGGCATTTTCATTCATATTTTTATAAAGTTAATGCAGCAAATGTTTTTTTAAGATACAAAAATCTTGTATTTAAAATAACCTAAATTTATAGATATAAAACAAGTCTTTTAAAGACACCCTCCCTCCCCCTAAAGTACCCAATATAAAACAGGAGTTACTTAGATAATCCTTGGTTAGATGCACCTTATTCCCTATGCAAAAAGCTGGTGGATATGAGGAAAAGCTGCTGGCATTTTATTATTTACTAGTCTGTAAATGTTTCTCCCTTCAAAATCCGGTGTAGGGTTAAAGGCTATCTGTATCAAAGGAACATTCTCTTGGGCATTCTGGACACTCTTTCTGCAGTATTCTTGCTCCTCAATTTATTATAAAGGTGTAATGAGACTCCCCCAGTAGAAATTGACTCAGGTCAGAGTAACTTTGACACAAGATGCCAAGAGGGAAACAAAACGTAATTTGCTAGATTCCCCACCTGTGTAGCCTAATGCGTTTACCAAGGTAAGAATCACTTCCTCCCCTTTCCAGCTGAGAGGACACTGCCCCAGGGAATGTCTTTGTGTGACGTGGACGTAGACCCGGGGAGGCCACGGGTCTGCCTGCCGGAGATCAGAGCCACCTCCGATCCCGGGCGTGCTCTGACCCAGCACCTGCGACTCCCCAACGATGATCCCCGTGTGCTATGTCAACCAAAATAGGCAAATTATTTACGAAACCTTGTTTTCTTCTTCTGTAAAGCAAAATAAATATATACAATTCAAGATTATTTTCTCTTCTAAAAAGATACAGATAGTGTGAGCTGAACATCATTAGGAAAATTATTTCAGAATCTGATCTATAATAAATAAACATGATTGGTGATCATGTTTTCAAAGTTCTAAGAGACCATGAAGTCACAAAACACTGAGTTAGGAGAGCGAAAAATAACTGACTGCGGAAACTACTAGGAAATATGATTCCATGAAATTTGAAGGGGGGAAAAATCCACGATCCTAGATCTTGGAGGGACACGAACCCAGCATAGAAACAGTTTTCTGTTTCGCGACCAAAATGGGATTCCATTTTAAGTATCCTGCAAATTTCTGTTTGCTTCTGTAAAGTTGCAGAGGGAGGGATGAGGGTTGCTGATGTGTGGTCGGTGACTTGACTGAGCAGCTGACGGGAATGCTGCTGGCTCCCTGCTGGTCTCAGTGGCCTTCATCACTCCCCGACCAGCAGGCCCAGTCGTAGATGACCGGGGGGATGCTGACCAGGGAAAGCAAGACCACCAGGCCCAAGAAGAGGGCTGCCCAAATTCTTTGAGTTCCTTTATCTTCATCCTGCTTTGTGATTTTTAAATGAAGAGATGAAGAATGAAGATAAGCATATTAGCAGATGTAATGCCCACAACCCCAAAGATATCCTTCATGGAGGGTATGAAGATCACCAACAAGCTCATAATGACCAAGAGTATGATGGTCACGGAGATGTGGCGACACAGATTAAACTTTGTTTTCTTAGCCAGTTCAAATAAAGATGGATGAACCATGAGAAACAACACCAGCACCATGAGGATGATAGCCACCCGCACCGTCAGAATGAGGGTGTGGTCCTTGCTCTGGTACTTGTGAAGGAGGTCCGAGTGGACATTCTCATAGAATGTCACGTAGCCAAAAATGGCGGCCAAGAAGTACATAACAAACATGGCAAAAAAAGGAGATATTCGAAACTATCTGCATCCTTTTCCGTGATCGATCTTGAAGCTCGCTGTAGATTGGCAGGGCTGGCGGATGGCAGACAAATGCAAATGCAATACTAGGTAGAGCATACACAGTCTTTGAATTAAAGGTAACATATTTTGGCGTGCACACACATCAGCATTTGTTGAATTAGCACTTGTTGCATTTAGCCCTGGAACAATGCAGGGAATCTGAAATTTCTTGTAGATAACCACTATTAGGGGGTGGGGGGGACCATACAGCTCAAGGAAAATCCACTAGTATAGCCCAGGTACCCTAAGTTCTTCAGGAGATGCAGAGGGAGAATTATGCTGAAAGTGACAATCACCACCAGGACATGGCCATCCACGTACCAGGCTGAAGATGTCTCTTCCTTTCCCATTAGGAACTTTATGGTATAGGGTGGCTCATTTTTGACTATGAAGAGGTAGCTCAGCATTGCTCCTGTGTTCTGTAGAGAGGTGGCTCCAAAGATGACAAACCTCCCCGTGGTGCCAAAGACCTGCTCTCCCAGCTTTTCATAAATCATGCAACCTGTTTCCTTTGAACGGATCAACAGAAGGTTTATTGAATATATAGACAGCAGCATCACCAAAGACTAAAGTACCAGACAAAGGAGGATTCCGGGGTTTGCCAAGGCAAAGGCGAGTCCCAAAATCCCACTGCCCATGATGGTGTTGCTTAGGTCAAACACAGACATGCCTATTGAGGTTGTTCCTGGAATGTATTCATCACACTTCTTTTTTTTCCAAGTGGCTGTTGGTGAGACTTCTTCTGCTTTCGTGGTCAGAAATAAACTTGTGCCGAAACCGGTTTGGCTCAGTGGTAGAGCGTCGGTCTGCAGACTGAAAGGTCCCAGGTTCAATTCCAGTCAAGGGCATGTACATTGGTTGCGGGCACATCCCCGGTAGGGGGTGTGCAAGAGGCAGCTGGTCGATGTTTCTCTCTCATCGACGTTTCTAGCTCTCTATCTCTCTCCCTTCCTCTCTGTAAAATATCAATAAAAAATATTTTAAAAAAGAAAAAAAAAACTTGCTATTTATTTGACCATTTTCTACTTCAATGACGTCATTGGAGTCATTGCTGATGTCATCTTCGGGCACTTCAATGTTTTGCAACTTAGTTAATTCGAGTCCCCTTTTGAAATGCATCATGCTTATCAGGTACCTGTAGCCAAAAACTTCGTCCAAACTCTCATGTTCTGAGCATCTTTGCGAGTGGATAGCAGCAAAAATATAAGCTTGACACCCCTATTATCTTAGCAAGCAGAGATGATCACTGCATATAATTGGAGTATGATTTTCCAGGGTTTTTGTATGTACATAGAGATAGCGCCTGGTACACAGTAGGCACTCAGTAAATACCTTGGGCAAGAAAGGGAAAGGTGTCATACAGGGGTGAGAAGTCAAGGTGTCCTCCCTTCCGGATGTTCTCCCCGGAGGGGTGATGTCCTTTGTGCCAAGGTCTAGCTCCCTCAGCCAGGGAAATGTGGCCTCGGTCTGCGAGGGCGCGACGGGGACCCTGGGTGAGGTATGGCAGATTTCCGAGGAAGGTGAAGGGCAGTGGTTCCCAAGATGTTTTGTTTTTTTTTAAATATACTTTATTTTTTACAGAGAGGAAGAGAGAGGGATAGAGAGTTGGAAACAGCGATGAGAGAGAATCATCAATCAGCTGCCTCTTGCACACCCCCTACTGGGGATGTGCCTGCAACCAAAGTACATGCCCTTGACTGGAATAGAACCTGGGACCTTTCAGTCCCACAGACCGACGAGCCAAAAACGGTTTTGGCGCAGCAAATGTTTTGATGTCTGTATTTCCTCTTTATAATTTTGCTACATATCTGTAACCATAAACATATAAATTGTTCTTCTTTAACAGAGTTCCATATTGTTACATTGTCTTCCTATTTCACAAACCTCCATTCTCAACCCATCTTGACATTGAATGCAAAAATAGACAGTTTGCAGGTTTCTAAGAAAGCCTTGGATGTGCTTCAACATTCCTAGCCGTGCTGAGATGCAGCCATCTGGACCACAACTTCCTGGTCCCAGGGGCTGCATTTGGGAGTGATTTCAACATCCTTTAAATGCAAAAATGATGAACTGTAATTCAATCAGATTAAACACTGTCACAAAGCTGTTGGTTTTCCTTCGAGTAATCATATCTGCACCCTCTTTTTTTGCCAGAACTATTACAGTTACTGTTGTGCCTGTAGTCTCTGCTGTGTTCAGTGCATTGTCTGCCCTGCTGCCCCGAGGAAGGTGCAAACACAGTTCTGTCTTTCTCATCATTGACAATTTGTGAGGTACATCACACTGACCACAGGCTAATGTCCAAATTCCTTAACATCATTTCCAAGATCCTGCCTGATCTGTTCTCCACGCACAGGCCCATCTTGAAAGATGTCCCTGATGCTTTCAGACAAAGTTAGTTATCCTTCCTTCCAGCTCTCAGTGCCTTGGGGCTGTCTGTTATGCCACTTGTCTGATTTGAATCTAATAATCTTATGCATCTGTCCACGGGTCTGTGAATCCTTAAGGGAAGAAACCCCGGACCCCCAGAGACACACAACTCAGTCACTGACACCCTTTCAGTCCACCGGAACTCTACAACCTGGGCCCAGGCCATGGACTCCTTTGCAGGACTTGAGCTCCGCAGGCTGGAGCTATTGCTTTCCCCCAAGTTGATGTTGCAGGGAGGGGAGTGCTCCACGCAATAAAGAGGGTGTCTGTGGTGTGGGAGAGGCGCTGGGCTCAGGTGCCCTGATGGCTGCCACTCAGCTCTCTCCCTGGAGCCACACACTTCAGTCTCTCCTCACAGGACTCTAGCCTGCTCCACTCTCCCTCCACCAGCACCCAGGCTGAGTGCCTGCCAGTGAGACTTGGGGCACTGGCCCTTTAAGAGGGTGCCCCAGTTTCTTGCAGACTCCAGCCTCTCCCTGGCAGACAGACACCCCTCTGATTTCACAGCCAGTTGTTACCATATGCAGGACCTCTTCCTGGTTCTGGTGCTCTGGGCTAGGAAGGCCAGCATGTTGTTGAGATCTTGCTCCTCAAGGGCAACTTAAGCAGCTGGGATAGCCATCCCTCTGGAATCTCAGCTGCTGCCTGTGGGAAGGGGGCAGCCCCATTCCTGTCTCTGCCCTTCCTTTCAGTCTTCCAGTGCAGCCTCCTGTAAATCTTTGGTTATAGGATTGCTGTTTCAGTTAGTCTTTGGTTGGTTATTCAGGTGGGTGGCTCTCTATTTTAGTTGTTAATTCCAGTTTGGGCTTAGGAGGAGGTGAGTGTAACTCGCACCTCCGCTGCCCCTATCTTGGATCAATCACTGCTCTTTGTTTGGATCTTCATGTAATCTTAATATGTGGTTTATCAGAGTATAATAATTGGATAGTAAATGTTCATTGATTCCATTTTCATACCATTTTTTCCCCTGTGCACCCTTGTATACTACCTAGCTACTGAAACATACCACAACCCAAACTGATTAAGCATAATTATTAAAGAAGCTGGATTTCCAAAATTTTGTAGGAAATCCATGCAAAGGTTAACCACAGTTTTAATGCGTAAAGTTTACCCTTTAACCTGGGTAAAACTTGAAAACTTGAAAATATATGCTAAGGGAAAGAAGCTATATCCGAAAGACTACATATTATAGGAATCAATTTATATGAAATATACACAATAGGTAAATCCATAGAGACAGAAAGCAGTTAGTAGTTGCCAGGAACTGGTGGGAGGGGAGAATGGAGAGAGTAATGGATATGGGGTTTCTTCTGGGAGTGATGAAAATGTTCTGGAATTAGTGGTGATTGCTGCATCACATTGTGAATTTACTAAATGTCACTAATGCTACATTTTATGTTGTGTGTATTTAACCACAAAATTATGTTAATACCTAGTAAGCAGTCAATAAGTATTAGTTATCACTACTAAAAAAATTTACCCTAATTGCTATATTTTAAGTTCACAAGAACACATTTTAATATAATTCTTACCTATATTTGAGGATAAATATTTTATTATGAATGATTGTGAGCCCTGGCTGGTTCAGTTGGCTGGGCATAATCCTATGTACTGAGGGGTTGCCAGTTCGATTATTGGTCAGGGCACATGCCAAAGTCTTGGGCTTGGCCACAGGTGGGGATTGGGCAGGAGGCAACCACTTGATGTTTCACTCTCACACATCAGTTTTTCTCTATTCCTCTCCCTTTCTCTCTCTAAAAATCAATACAATTCTTTAAAAAAAAAGAATGAGTGAGAAGAGGGATTAATAATGGATTCCATGAACAAGCATAGTAACTTATGAGCTCTGGCTAGAAAAGTAAGTATTAGACAAGATCGAGTTTTGAAATCTATCTGATGACATAATGTGAAAATAGCAATATGTAATATAGCATAGTTTTGCATTTGACCTAGCTTTTTTTGCTCCTTTATTATCTCCAGTTGTAAGCACAAGATGTACCTGGAAATACTGCCAAACACCAGCATCATTATCCCATTTCACAATGAAGGCTGGACTTCCCTCCTGCGTACCATACACAGTATAATTAACCGAACCCCGGAGAGTCTGATAGCAGAAATCATTCTAGTAGATGACTTCAGTGATAGAGGTAAGAGACAGTGTCAGTATTTTATCTGATTTCGTTATTCACCTAGACAAACATCGTAGGCTTGAAACAGACAGGAGGTTATTGTGATGTTTCTTTTTATTCCCTCTGAAAAAATGATTACCAAGTTTTGTCTATGTTGTGATTTCATAAAATGTTGGCCAAATGCAAAGTAAACTGAATGAGAAATTATTGTTGCCTTTTGGGGAGGTAGAAAAAAAAATCTGTGTGATGTTCCTGTTGTAAATTAGACAGGTGTTGGCAAAGGTCTCAAATTTTACTTTCAGCTTCAGGATAAACTCTGCGAAATATGTCATGGTGAGTACTTATGAATAGCGAAATATTTCAGTAGAACTACAAAATCTGTCTCTGTTTCTGGAGATTACCTACTCTATTATTTACAAGTATGATACATTCTCCAGGTTATGCTTATGTTACTTCATAAATACTAAAAATTATAGTGAGACACCAATATTTTCCTTGGCGGTTCTAGCTATTTTGTCATATCTGAAAAATAATAAAACTTGGCATGACAATGTATTAGCAAATTTGACATAAGTTTTAATAATTTAGCATTCTGATAAACAATTGGTTTTATATGACAGAGATAAAATATAGAAAGTTTCCAGGAGATTAGGCTTTTACAATTATATGTAGTCTAAATGAGGAGGAAGTAGTTGATATGCAGAGAAAACAAATTTTGCCTCTATCTTTCTTGTGGGTTGAGTGAAGAGGAGGAACCCTTTCCTAATGATATCCATCTATTTGAGGGTATAATTTTCTACCTTATTGCACGAAAGAGCACTGCTTAAAATGCTGTACATCTGTAAGAAAGAATGATAGTAAAATAGTCTGATTGCATATTATTCCTATGCCTCACAAGAGAATACATCTTAAAATCATATGGGTTAATTGAAGTTTTGAAATTTTATTTGCATCAAAAAAACAGCATTTTCTTCATAGTATTCAAAAATTCTGTAAAAGTAAAACTGCTTAGTGTGTTAGTTTTCAGGTTTCTTTAAAGAGACTTCTAGACTTCAGTGACTCATTTCAAATACTGATTCAGGCTCTGCCTGATATTAACATTGGTATGACAGAAACAAGGTTGTCTTACATCATTCCATTAAAATAGTAAACTACCAACTCGGTGATTTACGCTGATTTTAAAGCAGGTTTTGCCTTGCCTTGCTTTGAAAGATGGTGCACTCAATGCTACCTAGGAGCATAACCCAGTGTCTAAACTTGAAATTTATTATTTAAAATTTTATTTATGTAACATTTATTTCTTTTTTATTCTAATCGAGGCTATTTACTTCAAAACAGTCATTCTTATCTCAGACTAAAAATAGGCAAGTGTGGGAAAGCTAAAACTTTGCTTTTCTATAAAGGAATGAACAAGGGAATAGAGACCTCTGGCTGTGCACCAGGAATAACTCCTCTTTTTGGGCTGACTGGTACTAAGAGAAATCAGATGGTGTGTCTGTGGAGAATTTTCTACATAATTAACTTGGTCTTGGTAAACTATTACAACAGAGTTTTGACCTAGTGGTAACATAGTAGGAAACACTTGGTAATAGGAAATTGTGGTTTGTACAACATTTTTTGCTGAATATTTCTCAGAGGTATTCTTTTTTTTTATTGAAGAATATATAAGAGGTATTTATTTCTTTAAAATCTTTAAAGAAATAGCAAATAGTGGCATCTACATTTGTCTTGACTTCAAATAACTGTCATCTTCTGTGGTAATTCTGATAGACTATCCTTCATGCAATATTACCTGGGAAGTGAGTTCCAGAAGATTTCAGTGTCATTATTGTTAGTAAAGTAATAGAAAAAGGATTATTTGGGATACTAATGGTGATTTTGAATTTCCTATCGAATATTGAAAAAAGATAATAATAATACTATTGCTTTGGTAAATCATAGATATCCTATTCCTATGAACTCTCAAGTTGACAGTATTGCTTTATGATCATTAAATGTTCAAAACGTTTAATTACTTGCATATTGCATTTCATTATATGAATGTGTCAATATGGGTAAAAGTAAACTTTGAAATATTTTATGAAAGTACTTCTGTTCTCTTTTAGAATACATTGTAATTCCAAAGTTGCATGGATTAGGAGAGACTCTTCTTCCAAATTTATATCTCAGATTACAAAATCTCAACTAATAAAATATTAGGATTTAGATAGACCTAAAATATATCACCCTGCTTTCTGAATCATTGGAAATATAAAACATTAACAAACACAGGTTAGAATCTCATCACCAATTATTATGACACTGGATAAACTAATTTACTTCCCTAAGTCTCAGACTTTTTTTTATCAACATAGGGATAAGTAACTCTTTACATAAAATAGCTCCTCATGGAAAGGTTTTGGATGGTTGAGTGAACTATGCACTACTCAGGAGAGTAGTTGCTCTCAATTACTGATTTCTACTCTACCAAATACTTCCCTGCTACTATAATGTAGATATTCTCCATACTGAGGAGATCCTCTTGGTTTATCAGATCTAGTTCACAATAATTTATCTATCTATCCATGCATTCACCTATCTACCTATTATCTCCAGATACAACAGTGTCAGAGGGCACATGGAGACAAATGTTGGTAATGTGCACCATGTTGGAAAAATCAGGACTGCATTAACATTTTAAACATCTCTACACTTATAAATTGTTAACTTACTACATATTTTAAAGAAAAATTAAATTCTAGACTTTCATCAAAAGGAAAATAAGCAGAACCCGCCTAAAATTATATGAGTGGCCTTACATGAGTGGTGATCAAAATTCCTTACAAGATTATATTCACTCTTAGGAGGAAACTATCCTACAGCATCTCTTTTTTTCAGGGCCTCTAAGAGAGACGTTTTTCTGATCCTTTTAATTTTGATATTAGCTATGGCCATGAGGTTAAAAGTTATTCTACTTTATGTTATAAAGTATGTTTATACCTTTTTGTGACAACTCAGTAATGATAAGCTTCTAATATATAAATGTTATAGTTTGTATTTATTGTTAGAAATATATTCTAATTCCAAGTCCACATTATTGGAAGTTCAATATACATCCAATGTCTTAGCACTATAGCTCTCCTGGTTATTCTGAAATATGCTTTGGCCAAGAGCAATAAAATTTTGATAAGATTTAATCAGATATTGCTGCCTTATTTTTTATGTCCTCCAGGTCAATAGAGTAGCTATACATGCAAAAACAAAACAAAACACACACACATAAATCAATTAATAGAATAAATAAATGGAAAGTAAACATATTAGTCATATTAATAACATAAGATTAATATCACCTGGAATTGCTAGTTCTAAAAATGTAAGCAATATAGTCATTGGAAAATTCTGGAGTATTTGTTTTCATAACAGTAGAGAAAGAAAATACTACAATAACTTAAAATTATTGAATAATTATGAACATTGCAAAGTGATTTTAAAAAATCAACTTGAATAGGTTTGACCCAGTTATCAAAATGCTTTAAAAAAAAAAGTGAGTATCTCAACTAATAGTCTCAGTTTAGATATTCTTCCTCCAGCAAGCTTGGTAAACCGGATATTGTTTTAGGCTCAGGACATAAGGCTACTGTTTATAACAACACGAAGGTACATGCCTGCAGGTAAGTTTTCAACAATAGCACTATGTTTTTGCTATCCGAAGCTTACCAAAGTGAGTGAATGTGATTATAGGGTTTTTTTTAGTAAGCTCTCAGAAATACATTTAGCAACTTAACTTGGGGCCTATAACAAGGTTCCGTGATGACTTTAAAGCGGGACTAATCCTGGGCTTATCTCCAAATTCCAGGCAACCTTAACTGCATCCACATGGAGAACGTTGAAGTGTGTGAAATAAGCTGGGGCTTAACCTCAGAGATAGGATATATTTGAACCTGACAATTCTCTAAACTCAGTTTGCTTAGATGAATGCAAGTTCAAATTGTGGATAGTGCAGGCGAGTTGCTGACACACTTTCCTAAATGCACGTATGGAAGTATGGCCGCGCCCTGGGCACACTCACACACATGCAGACTCAGGGGCTCGCCATTGCCCTGCTTGTTTCAAATGTCCTCATCGGGAAAGGTAGGTAGCTGAGTCTCATAAAGACCTGTTATGCTCCACATACTAGTTAGAGGGAAAATCATAGACTTGAAACTATCCTCCAGTCTAGCAAAGCCAACCACTAAAAAAAATTCCAGTGTACTTATCTGCAGATAGCATGTCTAGTTGCTGTCCAAAGTGTGGTCCCCAGGCCAGTCGCATCACATTGAAGCTGAGGAAAAATGCAGAATCTCAGGCCCCATCCAGATAGATCAGAAGCTGCATTTTAATAGTATCCATATGTAATTTTTATGCAAATCAGAGCTTAAAAATAACTGTCATATGTTTCAAATAGGAGCTTTATGATTCAGTGTGTAATATGGGTGCATAAAGAGCATAGTTTCAAAAAAACTATTTCTTATATATATGTGATGAAAAATGTTTGTATTTCTTCTCAATGTTTAGTATATAATGCATATTGTACTTATAGATCTGTTAAGGAAAGGTTGTGATAGAATGTTATGTTTATTTTGCATTTATTATTACATTTCTTTGATAGGACTTGGCATTTTCACAAATTTGAGACATTTGCTCTGCTTTTGTATAAACTCTTTTGATAGCATTTTATGTTCAGTCTCACTTTACTGCCATTATTTCCTCCTTTGACATTTTTCCTTCTTTGGTATACAAAAGCCTTTTAACATTTTATAGATCTATTTTGCTTTGAAATCATTCAATAATTTTATGCCAAGAACATACATATATACATACATTATATATATATGTGTGTGTATGTGTGTGTGTGTGTGTGTGTGTGTGTGTGTGTAAAATAAAGACAGTGTTTACTAAAATTCATTTCATTTTCAAAACTTAGCTAAAGCTGTTAAAGTATGTATATATATTTTGGGGGGACACTGTTTATGTGTGTGTGTGTGTGTATGAAAGCAGTTTCTTTAAAGATCCATATTATCATAAAAATTATGGAGTCTTCACATGGTTGAGTGTTTATACATTTTTTAAGTAGTAGAAATCTTTTAAATCAATTTCCAAATGAACTGAGCCTTGAATTTGAGGTCCCATTTTACTCAAATAGTCTCTCAGTATACATTAAGGAAAGTTTCACTAAGCAGACAAATCAGTTAGCAGGAGTTTTACAGCTTTTCTGAGTTGGAAGATATCATCAGTGTGAGAAGGCTGTAAAACAGAAGAAGAATGGTAGTGCATTTTTATTTTATATGATGAAATACTAACACTAAAGTGCATATAAAGATTCTGAGATGACAGTCAACAAAAATGCTTTAGTGCTGGTATTCCATCAGATACTCCACTAGACTATGAGACAAGCAATTTTTATGTCTCAGATTTATTGATAGCTAGTCACTGTAAATGAATCTTGGGATTGCTTCGATTTCATATATTTTAAATTGTAAAAAAATTTAATTTAAAATCAAAAGATAATCATAAATATTAATAGGTAGCATAAACTAAGAAACTGTAAATATGTATGTTTCTGTTTAGATATTTAGCATAATTTTCCAAAGAATTGAAAGAAAGCTCTTCTGTTTTTCTGATGATAAATGTGTATATTGTGTTGCACAGTGGTCAAATGGATAGTTTTAATAAAATAGTTATGTTTTACCAATTAAGCATTTGTGGTTAAAAGGGAGTCTAATACATAGAGTGGTACTATTTCCAAGGGTCATAAATATGAATGTAAAAGAATATGAGTTCTGAAAGTCACAGGGAAATGAACCTACCTCCCAGAATAAGTTTGGGAAGTTACAAAATTAACTAATAAAAAGTCTCCTTGCATTTATAAAATATGAGTAATTAGCCATCAGTGACAGAATATGCATTGAGTAAAATTTGTCTCAGAAGGCAAAGCACTTTCAGATTTCTCCCTCTGGTTTTAAATTAAAAAATGTAATCTCACATGACGTAGATGTCCACATAAAAGAATCTATCTGGTGACAATCTTGAGAGTTCTGTATCCTTAATGAGGTCTCCCTTTGCCTGAATGTTTGGAATAGCATTTTATTATATCTCTTTTTCCCTACAGAGCTAAAGTGTATAATCTCTCCTTTTCAAGAGTGTTACTGAGAGTTATACACACACTCTTGCAGTTCTCATAATTAATACTGGAATGCTTTATTCATTCTAGTAGAAACCTATTTTGAATAAGTGCTTATTTTAAAGATTAGAATAAATGATCTTGGGATACTTTAAAGTATTCCTTTTTTTAAATCCTCACACAAGGATTTGCATTGATTTTTAGAGAGTGGAATGAGAGGGAAAGACAGAAAGAAACATCGGTGTCAGAGAAACACATGGATTGGTTGCCTCCTGCAAGTGCCCTGACCAGGGCCCAAGTCAGAGAGGAGCCTGGAACTGAGGTATGTGCCCTTGACTGGAATCAAACCCGGGACTCTTTGGTAAGCAGTCTGACTGATGCTATGTCCATTGAGCCAATCTGGCAAGGGCAGGGGATATGTATCTTTATAGATTGCTTTATGAATTAGCTTTTATATTTATAACACTGACACTGGTAGGTTCAGAGCATCGCTAATGATTCTTATGAGAATTATAGTCTTCTGTCTTCTAAGGAAAGCAATAGTATATCTAAATTTGATGAAATTAAGTTTCAGTTAAGATTCAGTAAGATTTATCTTGAATTTTCAAAGATACATTTGTGGCAACTTCAATGCAAATAGACATTTTTATGAAGTTAGATGATTTAACAAAAACTATTTTAAACGGTTCTAATGTAGAATATGAGTTTGTAGTTTGAGAGAATAAAGTCACCAGAATGAATGGTTTCTAGGCTAATTTTTAACTCAAAAGTAAGTATTTTGGAAAATGTGTTCTAGGATGAAGAGGCAAAATCTAAGTTCCATCATCTAGGTTGAATGTGTATTAGATATTACATATAATATTAGACCAAAGTTCAAAGATGAAAAATTTTGATTTCTTGTGCTTTATCATTTAAAAGTGTTTTATGTACTTTAGGGAATGAAGTCAACACATTAATACATACCATTCCTTTATTGTGAGTTGCCCTTTTAAAATGCCCATATAAAGTAGTCTATTTGGGGGTCATAAATATTTATATTTGCTCTTTGAGTTATTATTAAAGTTTTTTTCCAATAACTTTATTTTAAAGAGATGGTGAATCTCATAGTCATTTTTTCTGACTAGCATATTACTCTTTTGTAGTTCATTTCTCTGCGTCAATATTAGTTTGAAGCATGTGAGGTTGTTATTTTTTTACATTAAATGACTGACAACATACTAGTTTCATATATCCTTTCTTCATAACAAGCATCATTAAACCTGTTTATGTTTGGGTAGAGTAATGATTTAGGACTAATGTTTTAAATTAGTCCTTTTAAAGATTTAGCGGGCCCTAGCTGGTTTGGCTCCATGGATAGAGTGTTTGTTGGGCTGCAGACTGAAGAGCCCCAGGTTTGATTCTAATCAAGAGCACATGCCCAGGTAGCAGGCTCAATCCCCAGTGGGGAAGATGCAGGAGACAGCCGATCAATGATTCTCTCTCATTACTGATGTTTCTATCTCTCCCTCCTTTCCTCTCTGAAATCAATAAAAAATATATTTAAAAAAAAAAGATTTAGTAGGGAAGCTTTCTCATCATATGGTGGACAAGCTGACCTGGCTTTCCAATTGCTATTTCTGAAGGAAAACTCCAATTGCTTGACTTAATATGGGTTTGGCATAGAATGGGGCTGATTCTTTTCAAATCAAAACTGTTACAGTTCACCAACGCCACAAAGGCATGACTTAAGAAAAAGAAATTGTGCAATTTATTTTATGGCAGATTAAATTCCATTTAGTTTCCTTGCAGACAGCTGTTTTGAGTAGGGTGTCACTTGTATGAAACCATTTTATGGATGTTGGGCTTCAGATCTCGGGCAGGCATAGCTTTCAGAGATAAAATAAAAGGTTATGTTTTGTGATTATTCCTCTTGTCAGCAAACCTCAGCTGGTGAGCATTAATAATACAGTGTTCAGTATTTCAAGCAGCTCTTTTTGATGTATAAATATCTATCTGATCTTGATTTTCAAAAAGTGATTGCATTGACACAATGCAAAAACACACAAATATTTCCTCCTTTATACTGAATTATAACACTTAGAAAATTAATCAGTCAAGATTTTTGATAAGCTGTTTTCAACATCAAATATTTTCATGTTAATGAAACACATTTTAATGAAATTAAAGAATGAACGAGTTATGTCCACTGAGTAACAATTCCCCAGTGGAATGATGGTGTCTTTGAGATGAAGGAATTTGTAGGTGACTTGGTACATTTTTAACCTTTTATAGATGAGTAAATGGAGACTCAGAAAGATAACACACTAGGACAATTTTACAGGCTTAGATATATGTTAGCTTAAACTAAAATGTACAGTTTTTTTTTTATCCTGAGCTCTGTCTAATTCTGAGAAACTTGAACCATTCTGATAACTATCTTGAATGTAATTAAACTATACTATAAATACATAGACATTCTAATAATGGAATCTAACTTATTGCCCACTTTTTGCCTTTAGATCAGGGTTGTAATAGAAACCATCATTTCTCTTTGTGCACACAAGTCTTGGAGTGGAGGATTTGTGAGAATTACAATGACCTGAACAAACAAATTCCAGTATCTATAAGGCCGTGGCAGGACTGCAGGGGGCCAGTCCTCCTAGGGAAAATGGTGTTTCTAACATCCTGAAAGGCTCACACAGCAATAAAATGGGTTCTAAAACATAGTTAAATGTGTTTTATGTAGCTTTTTACAGGCTGATGTAAAGTAGCATTCATTGAGAATGGATTTTAGGCTAGCCCTGTGGGCAGGTCATCTGATTCTGTCCTTATTCTAGATGTATCATTCCAGAGTTAGGCAGCCTAGCAAGACTGCTTCATTCCACAGAAGCCAGGCCATTTTATAGGTTGCAACGGCCACTCTGGTGCAAAATGTCCCCAGAATATGAGAGTAATTCTGGAACAGAGAGAGAACCTGAACTAGGAATAAATGGGTGAGTGACCGAACACCCAGCATTGGGTTGCATACTAATTAGATACACCTCCTTTATTTTTTCCGCCTTTCCTCCTAAAACCATGATAATGAATTCTATATGAAATATATATTTACAAACTTCTTGGAGGTCTAAACCATTGCAAGATTTATTTTCGCCATAAATACTTTTCATGACACAATGATAAAGATAACTTTCCCAAACTAGAGTCAGATAAAAAAGTCTCTCTCTCTCTCTCTCTCTCTCTCTCTCTCTATATATATATATATATATATATATATATATATATATATGTGTGTGTGTGTGTGTGTGTGTGTGTGTGTCAAGATATGCATATATATGTATATATAGAAATATATATGTATATATATACATATATATATATATATATATAGAGAGAGAGAGAGAGAGAGAGAGAGAGAGAGAGAGAGAGAGAGGCAAATTTCAGCTTGCTAAGTTTAATGCACTTGTTTTGATCTTTGGAAATGCAATTTACTTTAAAAGTTTTCTAAATTAATTCATTTGTTTCTCCATCCCAAGTTATGTTCCACAGAAATCCATCACTTATTATCAAACTGATCTTTGCAACAAGCAATATTGTCCAAATTATCTCTCTTGTCAAAACTTTGGCTTCTGGAGGCCTGAACAAATCCCCGTTCTCAATGTGGCAAAGTCCCTCAGGAGGCCCTTCGTTAGCTCCCTAGCTCACCTTTCTCTATATTCCCCCTTGCACTTTTTGTCATTACAAAACTAAGATAACAAGTTTTCCCTCATCGCACCCTATATTTATTCTGTGTATTTCAAATCCCGTTTTCTCTACCTGAAACGTATCTCCACAGCACTTCTTTCTTTCTGTGCCGTTTATTCTAACTAATCTTTTAAGACTAATAGAACACCACCAGTCCACTTTCCTTTGAAACCCTCCCTTGTCAGCTTATGGCACTTATGTAAGGCCTTGAAGAGCTTACCTTAAAAGAATAATAACACAATTTCTTGAGTCAGTTTCCCCAAGAATAAAATAGGTATAATAATATACCCACCTCATAGGGTGTTTATAAGTATTAAAGAGAATATGCATAAAGTGCTTAGACAGGAGTTGACCTATATTTTCCCATAAAATTTGTTGGCTACTACCTTTGGGTTGATTTTCTTATTTACTACCACAATACTATGATTCAATAGCACTGCAATTTCCACATTATTTGGAGGTGAGCTTAACTACTAATGAGTACTTTGAATAAGAGTATCATCATATATTTTCTGATTCTGGGTCATAATCTTAAAATTATTATATTTATTCATTTACTTATCCTGGAAATAGAAATCATTCACTTGTCCAAATTAAATGTACAAAAATAGATTTTAGCTGTTAGAGTTGGTTTCTTCAGTTCCTTTAATTAATTAGAGTGGATAAGAGAGTCCACAAAAGAGAAAACTTTGCCACTGTACAGTAATGACATATGTCAGAGATAATGGCACTTCCAGGAATAAACTATGCTTCTTTGCAACAATTATTTTTAAATGTTACTAGCTCATGATCTATTAGTTTATCTCCATTTGAGAGAGGTTGTAAGTAATATAAGGTATAGTAATAATTATTCTAAGCATGTTATTTTATTTTCCCAGGAAAAGGGAATTTTAAGAAATCAGAATATGATAGAGTTAATTAAATTAGGGTCAGAATTTGCCCCAGATCAATGTCAGAAGGGTCTTACGTTAAACACAAAACAAATCCTATTTGTTTTGGTGAAAAAACTCTTTGGTCTCTAAAAAAGTTTAATTCTAAGAGTATGAATCAAGAATTGAAAAAATATACTATTTATTTATTTCACACTGTCTCCTTACCAGGATGGCATAGGATGGGGAAAGAAATGTTTCTGAATATATTTTATCCAATGTTACATACAAAGATTCAGAATCTAGATATACAAAAGCCTAAGTGACTGTTTGACCAAATGACCAGAATGAATGGTCATCCAATTGCTATGATGCTCACTGACCACCAGGAGGCAGAAGCTCACGGCAGGAGCAGCCCCTGGTTGTCAGTGTGCTCCCAAGGCCAACCTTCTGCAGTCCCCCTGTCAGCCAACGTCCCAGGTCCCTCCCCCCTGTTTCTCCCTCCAGACCAGCCCCCCATGGACCCTGGTCGCCAGCCAGGCCTAAGCCCCCCCCCCACCCATGCATGAATTCATGCAGTAGGCCTCTAGTTTTAAATAAAAATGTGCAGAGGCATAGTATGTTTGCTATATGATTAACCCCAATCAAAATAAAACTAAAATATACAATAAGAACGTTCAACTAGTCTGGCCTGTGTGGCTCAGTGTTTGTGTGCTGACTCTAGAATAAAGAGGTTGCTGGTTTGATTCCTGGTCAGGGCACATGCATGAGTTGCAGGTTTGATCCCTAGTAGGGAGCATGCAGAAGGCAGCCATTCAATATTCCTCTCTCATAAATGTTCCCATCTCTCTCCCTTCCTCTCTCTCTAAAAAATCAATAACAACATATTTTTTAAAAGAATGCTCAACTAATGGACAGAGTAAGATAAATTTGTACACACACACACACACATATACATATATAAATATATATATATATATATATATAATATGTAACATATATGTAAATAATTCATATACATAAAAAGGAAATAGCAAATTTTTCTCTTAAAACAATTTTATTCAAATTATAGTAGAGTAGCATATGTATGGCCACATTAGATCATCCACTCTAGGAGTGCAGATACAGTTTCCTGTTTATGTCACTGCTGTATCCCTAATGCCTAGAATATAAAACAGTAGATTCTTAGGACTTATTAGATAAACTAATAAAGCACAAATGAAAAATGCCCCCCCCATTTCTGAAATTAAAGAGTATAATTCCCTCAGCATCCACAGTTACAAAGAATCTCAGCTTAAGTCCTTGTCTTACTCTTCTTCAGATTCTTTTTTTTTTTTCTGCATAAATTTGTGAGTTCACATCCAAGCCTAATAGGGAAACCTGAAAAACACACACACAAAGAACACCCACATCATGTATGGAGTGCATCCCTCTAAGTTTTAACTTTTAAGAAAGGACAACGGTTCATGGAGTCCTATTAATTAGGTAACCTTGACAAAAATCAGAGACATTCTGAGAGCTGACCCACCATTAGACATGGGATGTAATTGAAGACAATTTCAGCTTCCATTAAGAGCTCTTTATGTACTGGCCCTGTCACAAAACTAAGATAAGCCTTAGATCACTTTGAAAAAAGCAGCAATTCCTCTGCATTTATTTCAACTTGAAGCTGGCTTACAGAAGATTTTAAATAGATAATTTGACAGCCTGTGTTTAGGGAGATTTTCTAATGTGTTTTTTCCCCCAATTCTTATTACTAAAGGTTATTTTTATATCCACATTACTTAAGGTTTTATAGAAACTACATTTAAATATAACTATATATATATATATATATATATATATATATATATATATTCAGTTTTCTTTTACGTGTTTTTATATAGATCTGATTGACATATAAAACAGTCTTTATCAGTTGAGTTTGAATTTTGATAAAAATTCATGATATCCTACATTTTGGAAAATCTGAATATAGATACAAAACTCCAAAAGTAGTTATAACTATTGAAATTCATTACATTTAAGTATGAAAAAGTTTATCTGTAATTGCCATATTGACATAAGTGATGTATTTTTTTAATCTTTATTGTTCAGGTTGTTACAATTCTTTCTCCTTTTCTCCCCTCCCCCCATAGCTCTCCTCCACCTGGTCCCCACTCCATCCTTTGCCCTTACTTCTCTCTGCCCCCCCCCATTGTCCTCATCCATAGTTATATGATTTTTGTCCAGTCTCTTCCCATACCTCCTACACAGACACCCCTTTTCCCCTGAGACTTATCAATACTTTCCCATTCTATGCCCCTGATTCTATTATATTCACCAGTTCATTCTATTCCTCAGAATAATTCACTTAACTTTTAGATTCACTTGTTGATAGATTTGTATTTGTTGTTCATAATTTTTATCTTTACTTTTTTATCCTTTTTTTTCTTTTTAAAAAACACCTTTTAGCATTTCACATAATACTGGTTGGTGGTGATGTACTCCTTTAGCTATTTCTGATCTGTAAAGCACACAGAACCCCAAACAAAAGGAATCCAAAGAGGACCACACCAAGACACATCATAATTAAAATGCCAAGGGCAAAAGAGAATCTTACAAGCAGCAGTTAGTTACCTACAAGGGAACACCCATACGATTATCAGCTGATTTCTCAACAGAAACTATTCAGGCCAGACGGGAATGGCAAGAAATATTCAAAGTGATAAATAGAAAGAATGTACAACCAAGATTACTCTACTCAGCAAAATTATTCAGAATTGAAGGGCAGATAAAAAGTGATGTATTTTGTATTCGACCTTTTATAAGGCGTATAATACGCTTTCTGCTTTTTTTAGGATTAAAATAAAATTATTAACACTTTGCCAGTTTCAAATACTAATTGATTGATTACTATGTGTAGATGAATTGAAGACACTCAATACTTGAAGGCTTCCACTAAGGAATTAACTTCTGAGATTTAAGTTTTAAAATTAACACACTGTGTATTACAGTAGCCAGGGGCAAAGCACCTTAAAAGAGTCATGATGGTCCCAAACCTGGAATATCTGACTACAACCAACCAGATCGCTGTGCCATTTAGAGATAGATAGATAGGTAGATAGATAGATAGATAGATAGATATAATAGTATTTTATATAAATAGATATAAGAGAGAGAGAGAGAGAGAGAGAGAGAGAGAGAGAGAGATGTAGAAGTAGGTAAGTAGATAGATAGTAGATATAGATAAATGAGTATACTAGTATACTATATAAATAGATGATTGATAGATAGATGGGTGGATAGATAGATAGATAGATAGATAGATAGAAAGAAAGATACAAACACACACATCACTGAGAGAGAGGAAATAAGGCAGGAAAGGGGAGTTCTATTCAGATGGATATCTAGTGTTTTAATTTCCCATCTGTTGAATGAGAAAGAGCTTATTTTCTTCTCATCTTGACCTTCCTGTGGATGAAAGGACTTATGAGGGTGTGAGTACTATCATTTCTGTGTGTTCAACCTTATTAACTGTTAAGTTGCACCCTTGCTGAGATCTCTTGACAGAATTGGTTTCAGCCATTGTACTGCTCAGGCATAGCAATACCCTACCCCATTGTAAATTTACCAAATAATGACTTCCCCTGTAAGGTCTTTGGGTGGAAAAGTTTTCTGGAGGTGATAATGATAATGCACCAGTAAGTATTAAATACTTTGTCACCTCCAAGTGCTACTTCTCTTCCATATAAACAGGTTCAGAAATAGTTTATAGTGAGTATTACAAAGTGCTTATAGAAGAGCTGTAAATGCTATTATTCTGAATATACTTTTTCAGTCACCCTTAAGCTTATTCTTAATTGCATTTCCGTATGTGATCTGTATTGGAAAAACTATGTAAAAGAACATTGGTCCCATGTGTCATTACGTATAACTTAATGTCATTCAGTTCTAGTTTCTTTTAAAAATATCCCAATATTGCCTAAACAGGTTTGGCTCAGTGGATAGAGCATCAGTTTGCAGACTGAAAGGTCCCAGGTTTGATTCTGGTCAAGGGTACATACATTGTTTGTGGGCAATTACATTAGTTGTGGGCACATTCTCAGTTGGGGGTGTGCAGGGGGCAGCTGGTTGGTGTTTCTCTCTCATCGATGTTTCTAGCTCTCTGTCTCCCTTCCTCTCTGTAAAAAAATCAAATTTTTTTTTTAAAAATCTCAATATTCTGACCGACAGTCAAGAAATTAGGATATGGGTTGTGCTAAATCTTTTTAAATGACATATTAATAATGCATACATATGTTCCATTTTATACTTCTAAAAAAGAAACAAACAGTATTATATCTCCCTTAATTAGTAGTTTAGTTATAGTGTATAACCCTTAAAGCATACATGTTTTCCTCCAAAGAAATTTAAATTAACCTCCTGTGACACAAATATGCATAGGTCTCACTAATGTAGTTCAGAAAGTTAATTTAAATGGGCAAAACTCTGACCTTTTAACCATTTTTCTCAGCACCATTAGTGTTCTACACAATGGTAAAAATTCAATACTATTTTATTTTTTCAATATTAACTGAGGACATAAAATCATAGTCAAAATGTGTCTGAAGAATCCTTTTTTATAATAAGACTTGAATAAATCAGCTAACTGTGTCATAAACACCATCTTTTCAGGAAGATTTGCACTTATGTTGTGGTGTACCAATGAATATTAAACACTTTGTCACCTCCAAGTCCTATTTCCCTTCCATATTCTAGTAAACAGATTTAGAAATAGTTTGTAATGAGTATTACAAAGTTCTTACAGGAGACCATGGATATTGTAAGTGCTGTTATTCTGAATAGATTTTTTCAGTAACCCTAACCAAAAGAGCCACCTGGTTATAAGCTATGTCTTCTGATATAAAGTTCTAATATTGAACTTAGGGTCTCTAAATAATTCCTTATTGAGATACTTGGTAGGTTCCAGAGTTCAAGTACAATTCTAAGGAACAGACACTAGTGCTTGAATGCAGCAAAGTAGAATCGGAAAGAGACCTTGACTCAACCTCTATTTTGTCATCCTCAAAAGTAAATGTTATAAGGCTACCAGTATCTAAGGGCTGCAGAGAGTATGGAAGATCATCTGCTTATTTTGTAACTATACAGCAAAAGACTAATGTTAATTAAATAACACCGATTGTATATATAGTGCATAAAATGAACAGGAAATTACTGAAATACCAGTGATTTGATGGAATTCAAATTAACACCCTTAGACATAAATTATAAAGATACTGGAAGCCCAGTGTGCAAAATTACGCAGCCCCACCAGCCTGCATGGCCTCTCTATGCTCGCAGCCCTGCCCACCCGCATCATTCTTTGGTTGTTACAGGTTTAGGGCCACAGGCCTTTTATAATATAGATTTTTTGTTGCTATTACTTATTTTATATTTGAATAAATCAAAACTAATTTATGGTAGCTAGCCAAGTAGTTTTTCTTTTATCATGGGATTCTAATGCTTTTAGTCTAAATTATGAATTTTATAACATACAAATTGAAGAAAGTATACAATATACACATTGATTTATTAAGTCTATGTATTATCATCCAGACTTTTAGAAACTATCTCTGAGAGACTGTTCATTATGAACTAGATGAAATTAATGTGTCTTTTATTAACATAACTATTGATTACAAAAGGTTTTTTTTATTTTTTTTTCCTTTTTGATGATTTTTTACCTGAAGTTTTTCAATATTTAACTCTAGAATATTATTATAGTGGTATTTTACTTTTATTTTATATATTCTTATTTTTAGTGTGCAAAGATACATACTTTAGCAGCAAAAAATAACATGGACAGTCTAATGTGCAGCAATTAACATAAGCAATCTATTTTAATGAGATTTCAGAACAAAGAAAAGCTATTTCCTTCAAGTTTTAAAAAATGTAATTAGAATCTCTAAAATATATTCCATATAATTTACCCTGAAAGAGAAGTGATATTCTAAATATGGTCACATTCCAATTTTCATAGTTTTTTAAATCCTGTTTTTCATAATAAAGACATTAGAACATCTTAAAGTAATTTCAATTTCTTTGTTTATTTTGACTTGTCAAATTGTTTTTCTTTCCTTTTTTTGCTATAGATTGCTGATGAGAATAATTTATTTTTGTGTTAAAATAAATTTCTTTTTGTAACAGTTAAATTTAAGGGATAATCTAACAAATCTGAGTTATTTTAACAGCTTGTGTCCTGTCATGCATTGAGCTGTAGATTTTACTTAACTGACCTCTGTTAGGCAAACTTAATGAATTCACACAATTTGCTTAAAATATTCTAATGTAAATGTTAATATGAATGGAAGTTGAGTTCAGGCATACCTCAGAGATAACTTCGAGTGCCATTCCAGACCAATGGAATAAAGCAAATATCACAACAAATCAAGTCACATATTTTTTTTTTTGGTTTCTCAGTCCATATAAGAGTTATGTTTATACTATAGTGTACTCTATAAGTGTGCAATAGCATTATGTTTAAAAATAATGCACATGTCTTTATTAAAAAAATATTTTACTAATAAAAGAGCCTTCAGAGAGATATATCTAATCTTATTATTAATGGAAGGTCTTGCTTGGGAATTGATGACTGCTGATTGGCTAGAGTGGTGGTTGCTGAAAGCTGAAATGTCTGTTGCAATTTTTATAAGATACAAGGAAGCTTACCTCATCGATTGACTCTTCCTTCGAAAAACACTTTCTCTGCAGCATGTGATGCTGTTTGATAGTACTTCACCCACAGTAGAACTTCTTTCAAAATTGGAGCCAATCCTCTTGAATCCTGCCATTGCTTTATCAACTAAGTATATGTAATATTGTAAACCCTTGGTTGTCATGTCAACACACTATATCAGGAGTGAATTCTATCTCAAGAAACCACTTTCTTTGCTCATCCATACTAAGCAACTCCTCATCTATTCAAGTTTGATCGTAAGATTCAGTCAGATCTTTAAGCTCCACTTCTAATTCATGTCTTCTTGCTGTTTCTACCACATCTGCAGTTACTTCCTCCTCTGAAGTCTTGAATCCCTCAAAGTCATCCATGAAAGTTGGAATCAATGTCTTCCAAACTCCCATTAATGTTAATATTTTGACCTTTTCCCATGAACCATGATTGTTTTTAATGGCATCTAGAATTGTGAATAGTTTCTAATAGGGTTTTAATATACTTTGCCCAGATCCATCTGAAGAATCACTATCTATGGGAACACACACACACACAAACACACACACACTAAATAATAAGATTTGAAAGTCAAAATTACTCCTTGATTCATGGGCAACAGAATTTGCAGGCATGAAAACAAGATTAATCTTGTACATTTTCATCAGAGCTCTTTGGTTACCAGGTGCATTATCAATGAGCAGTAGTATTGTGAAAGGAATCTTTTTTTTTTTTTTTTCCTGAGGAGTGGGTCTCAATAGTGGGCTTAAAATACTCAGTAAACCATATTGTAAATAGGTGTGATGTCATTTAGCATTATTAATAATACAAAATTAATAAGAAATGTTTAAAATGTTCTCAATAAGAATAAAACTTCTTATATCCAATCCAAAATGTTTAAGAAATAGGAACAGAAGAAAAAGAAACAGTAAAAGAAAGGATATAATTAAAATAAGAATAGAAATCATTAAGATAGTAAAAAGGTATATAATGTTGCATTTTAGCAGAGCAATTGCTTCCTTTTTTAAAGACTAATGATTGACAAATTAATCCAATATCTATTGCAAATAATGGAGAATATGCATATTTATTAAAATATTAGAAATTAAATAGAAAATATTATTTAGAAAACTAATAAATACTGTTTATCAAGCAATAAAAATAAAATAAATATATATAAAACACTACTGCTGAAATAAAGTTTCAGTCTGTTGGCTGCTTCTGAGGAGGGAGGGGTTAGTTGATATCAATGAGAGTTATATGGAAGTTTTTAGCTTAACCTCAAATCTTATTTCTTGAAAAATTAAAATATATGTGACTTAAATAATAGTACTTGACAAAGCTGTATGGTAGATATATGCCTTATAATTTGTCACCATAACATCTAAAGTTAATTGAGTATAGGGTTGTTGGAGGGCATTAAACCCTGAAGTACTAAAAAGAAAACCCCTTTAGTTCATAATTTTTAAAAAAATGGAATGTCACTTTAAATTATATACATATATATATATATATGTATATGTATATGTATATGTATATGTATATGTATATGTATATGTATATGTATATTGCTTTCACTGCTCCCATATCACTATTTGAATTTAAATTAGTGGCAAATTCACGTTGTATGATGGATTGCTTGGAAGTATCTAATATACTTTCTAACATTTGTGTTGTGGTTGAACCCTGGAAACTGCTGATGGGGTATTTTTTAGACTGCAATCTTATTTATCTTGAAAATTTAATTTATCTTTCTGACTCAGTAATATCTGTTTCCAAATGATGCTTTTGACATATTCTCAGATTTTCATGGATTATCTGTAGAGTATCCATGGACTGTTTAGAATTGAGTTGCCAGAACAAAAACAGTGTTATTTAGAGAGAAAAAAAATAAATACAACTAAAGAATAAATACAACTTAAAATGTAACACTTTGTTCAAGTGAGAGGCATAAAGTAGAAAGGTTAATTACTCATGTTCAATTAACACAGAGAAGCAGGAAATACCAAAGCATTTTCATTGAGGCTCCTAGGAGCTTTGATTACAATAGGGCAGGTAAATCAGAAACATTGGCATTCTTAAATAAATCATAATGCAAAGATAAAATCTGTGTAGTTAGGTAAGATACTTTAACAAGAGGTAGAGCAGTTAATTGTATAAAATAAGTCAATATTATTTTTAAAATGTATATACATAAATATAGCAATGTTAAAAAGACTAATTTACAGACTAGATGAATAGAAACCATCCTATTCTCAAATTTTAATTAGTTTCTATGTTGATGTTACAGGGAAAAACTAAGGGGCTACTATTATACAATGGAAATATATCTAACAAACTCTATACTATAAAAGGGTAATATGCTAATTAGACCTTCTGGTCTAATTAGACCATCTGGATATCCTTCCAGACAAAGCCAAGGTGGCAGAGTCTGAGGGAGAGGCAATTAGGGGTGATCAGGCTGGCAGGGGAGGTTAGTTAGGGATGACCAGGCTGGCATGGGAGGGCAGTTAGGGCTGACCAGGCCAGAAGGCAGAGGTGGATCGAGGTGATCAGGCAGGCATACAAACAGAGTTGTTAGGGGTGATCAGGCAGGTAAACCCCGGGGCATGTAGATACTCAATAAAAAGCCAGAAGTCCCAGATTGTGAGAGGGATGTCAGGTGACATAAACCAGCATTCAGACATCCCCCCAGGGGTCCTGGATTGGAGAAGACAGGATGGGCTGAGCCCACTCCTCCTGTGCACAAATTTTATGTACAGGTGTATAAAAGCCTAGGCAGCCAAATGACCGAACAACTGGTTGACCAGTCACTATACAGTGCACTGACCACCAGGGGCAGACACTCAATGCAGCAGCTGCCCCCTGGTGGTCAGTGCACTTTCACAACCAACCTCCCACAGCCAGCCAATCTCCCGCTGTCCCTAGGCCTGTCAGCTATTGGAGTATCTAGTAATTTATAAACACCTGCTCTCACATTAGCCCTAATTTGTAGCTCTGTGTTGCCAACCACATGGAAAAGTAAGAAAGACTTTATACTGAGTCATCAGATAGTGTGCTTTGCATATTACTGGGTAGATGGAATGGGCATTAATTTAAAAAATCTTAACAGTCTCAAAGGAACTCAAATGAACCCCCTTGCTAATCAATTTCCAATGTTGATAGAAAAGATAACCTTAATCAACAAATATTTTATCTTAAAAATGTTAAAACAATTATTTTAAATAAATTTTTCTTGACCCATATCAGAATTTCAGAGGACATTTTAATTGTATTCTGAAAATATATTAAGAATTGATGTTTCTTTGTCTCTGGATCTGCTTTTGTTCATCAGCTTATGTTGTTCATTATATTCCATAAATGAGTGAGTTCATGTGATATATATCTTTCTCTGCCTGGATTATTTCACTTAGCAGAGAAACATTGATCAGAACATCAAACCTCAGGGAATATACGGGAGGGTGGGGGTAAAGGGGAGAGATGAACCAAAGGACTTGTATGCATGAATATAAGCCTAACCAATGGGCACAGACAACAGGGGGTGAGGGCATGAATGGGGGGGTTGGAGGTGGGGGTTAGTGGGGGAATAAAGACACATATGTAATACCTTAATCAATAAAGAAATTTAAAAAAAGAACTATTTCACAAACAAAAAGAACTTAACATCTATGAAACTTTGAATTCTCAATTTCTGTTAGGGAAGGGGTAATTTTTCAGGGACAGAATTATATATTGAAAATTGCCCTGACTCTCATGTTAGATTATGTGTATATATTGAAAATGTCCCTGACTCTCGTGTTAGATTATGAGCTCATTGGCTTTGTGACCTTTGGGAAGGGACACAAGTTCCCTCCACTTATTACGTTTTCTCAGGTAGCTTAGGAAAATAATTCTTATGACAGCTTGTAACAGAACATGTGAAGTGTCTGGCCCCTAAGAGACAAAAATAAAAAGCTAGAAAAAAGTTAGAACAAGATAAAGCACTTGTTCTGGATAACTGGCCACGAGGACTCCTCCACCTGTCCTTCCGGAGGCTGTCAAAATGGTCTCCTCTGCCACTTTCTGACCTGTCTCCCAGACTTCTCTGAAGCCCCTGCGTAGCAATTTTCAGTCAAGCTTGCCACTAAACAAAGTAGACCACAAAGAGTTTCCAACATCAGAGTAGCTGACTATTAAGTTGAGTTTCATTTTCAGGGCACATCAAGTGTTCCTTAACAGATGCATCAACAGCCAAGGGACTTCTGGAGAAATCTTAAATTCCTTTTTTCTGAGCAGCCTTACCAGATTTCCATTACTGAAAACCCAGTTATCCAGGTGATTGTTTAATTTAGATAAAGCAAGTTAGAAGCATTGTATTTCCAAATTGTCTCATAGTTTCCTGTGAAGATTACATGTGCAAACTAGGCTGTTTAGTTAAACTAGCTATGGGACCTTGAGGCATGCATTTACCTCCCTAAGCCTCTTTCCTTATCTGTAAAGAGAATGATATTAGGACCTACAAAATAGAATTTGTGTGAGGGTTAAGTCAGGTAAACCCTGGGGCATGTAGATACTCAATAAATATGTGTTCTCTATTTCCCCTTCTCTTTTATTTAAGCCTTTGCAAGGGTATGATTTTCCCCTAATTTTTAATTTATTTAAAAAAATACATTGAATAGTGAAACATAGTGTCTATTTTTAAAACTCCACCCTTATCTTAATTGAAAAGTTAAAAAATGCAAAAATTCTTATATTGCATAAAAATATTTGGGAGCACAGAGATTATATATATATATATATATATATATATATATATATATATATATATTTGTCTATAGCATTTCCCTGTGATAGCCCCATCAGTGAACCTGTTATATTCAATTAAACATGATGAGTGCCTGCCTGTTTTGACTTGATTTAACTACTTTTTCATAAGGAACTTTTTATTTTTACTCCTGGAATATCCTTAATTATTCAAGTTATCTATTAATGCTAATTTATTCAGGTTTCTCTGAAGAACCATCAAAAATTGCTGGGGATTTTATATTAGTGTAACTTTCAATTTCTACTATAATTTTAATTCAGTTTCCCATGTAGTAGCTATAAAGAACATAATAAGCAAGAGTACATTTTTCTAAATCTTTTTTAGTATGATGTCTGTTTACCAAAGAAATGGTACATAAAATTCAGTGAAAAGTTGTGTCAGATTAAAGAGAGAAAGATGCTTGGTTGTTCATGGTGGATATGATAAAATTCAGTATTTTACTTAATCTGATTCTTAAAAGTGATAAAATTTATTAAATTTTACTGAATTTTTGCCACAATTTTATATTAACCCTATAATTAGTTAATATTGAACTTTCAATTTTTATATTTTTGTTGAAAAATATTTTAAATGTTTTAATGAAAGTATATGATAACTATAAGAATTATTACCTTTATTCACAGAGGATAATGTGAGAGCCATAGAATTTATGTGACATAAATACATGTGTCCCTAATATTGTTTTAAAGGCAGTGTATGTGAAATTAGCAGTAGGCCTGTAATCAGTTTTCTCCTTTTATCACTTGGGAAAGAAAGCAGGTTGAACTGGTTACATTACCTTCTAAGCATCCTAATAGCAGCCTTCCTGACAAACACACTGATGGGATTGCTAGCAGAAAGTCCTTATATATGAAATCTCTTCAGCAGGGTACATTTGATCTGTTTGCCCTGCTTATATAGTAACTGCCACATTGGAAGTACAGCTACCAATATCATTTATATTTGAAGGTGTACTCATCATCTGTGCTTAAAAGCTTTTCTTTTAAGACATCAGAAGATAACAGGATACAGAGCAGTTTCTTCTCAAATTTAAACAACTTAAATTAGTATTATAAAAATTATTGATACTACAAAGCATTTGACAATAGAGTCTTCCCAACTCATATTGATATGCTTTCACTATCTTTGGAAGCATTATGTACTTATAAATGAGTGGATAATTAATGTAGGTCTAAAGAGGCCATTACCACCATCCCCTCGTCAATAGTTACACCAGTACGTCCATATGTTTTCATAATGCAACGGTTAGCACAATAGTTACAGATATTAAAATGCATTGTAGCTTTAAATTTTTTTCTGTTATTTTTTCATGGAGATTAATAAATGTGTTCAAACCCGAAAAGATTTTATGTAATAAGGATGAACAGAAAATAAGTTATCTTTTGTATATTTTGTCTATGTTTTTAAGCAAAATTATTTAGGTATTAATATAGTATTTTTTCATTGTTAGAATGTAACTTTTAGTAAAATCCTATGTTACTCTTGGCAATATGCAATAATTTTTCTTAAATTATTGGCATCAAGGTCATGTAACAACTTTAGATATACCAATTTCCTAACATAAAATACACTCTGAAATATCAGGCCTTTAAAAACAGTGACGATCATTTACATTGTGTTTCCTGTAGAGGGATAAGCAAGATGCCTTAATGTAGGTAACAATGAGCGTAATACTCTCTGCACCACACCCCAACTTTGCAGGTAGTTATTGATATAGCGGATGAATTTAAAAAGGGGTAAGTAGCACAGTTTTCTATGAAATGAGTAACATTTTACAAAAAGATTTAATCGTTAATATGTCTCCTGCAAAATCAGCCTACATCATTAATTATTAATACACAAACATCCACTGCCTCCCTGATGTGAAAATTAGTCTGTAAACACCAAATACTAACTGCTGTGTTTCCAGACTTCACACGTATGCCAGCCAGCTGCAGCGGCTAAATCAACCTTCGCAGAGGCAGACAGTAGTTTCTTTGCAGGCTTCTCCCGCCATTCTGACGGGGTGTAGGAAACCCTCAGGCCTGCCCTGCCCATCTTTCCCAATCTCAGAAAAGACTCCTTCCCTAGAGGCAGAAAGTGTGTATCTTGAATAGAGACAGTTGTTTTTTGTGCTAACAAAAATTGCTGTCCTCAGCTTTCCCTTTCTCCCTGACCCCAGTCCTCCTCCGTTCTGGCTGGGTAACCAAGGGTCTTTTCCCTAAGTGCTTGCTTCATAACGCTAGGAGATCCGCCTTCTTTCAGCCCAAAGCCTGCATAACTACAACTACTGCTCGTATTTTCTTGTATCTAGACTCAAGCTTCTATATCCTACTGGTTTTGATTTATTATTTTTGAGGTTATACTGCTCTCCTGTCCAGCAATTCCAGAGAATAGTTATAGCCTCCAATAGTTGTTATAGAACTACAAACCAGATGAGAAAAGTTTTCTGAACATAAGAAAGGGTACCCATTCAGAGCCCACAGCCCAATTATAACTCTCCTTTCTTCAAACGAAGTCTCAATAAAACCACTCCCCCGAATAATTATGTTTAATGACAACTTGGACTATAGTCACAGCTCTGTTTCAAAGAAATTGTAGTCTCAACGTCTAGGAAATGTGTTCTTTCAATGGGAATATACAGCCTGGAGCAAAAGTATGTTGACAGCTGTCCATATGGAAAATAATATATTAATTAATTAATAAATAATAATACAAGAATAAACTCTGTTTTGTGTAAATCTACTTTGACCCACCTTATATTATCATGGCTTAAATGAAAAAATAGAAAGTATTCATAGAATTGCATGAATGCTACTTTATAATAATAAAAGCATAATATGCTAATTAGACCAGACAGTCAAAAGACCTTCAGGACTTCATTCTGGATGTCCTTCTAGACAAAGCCACAGCACTGGGGGCTGAGGCAGAGGCAGTTAGGGGTGATCAGGCAGGCAGGCAGGGAGCAGTTAGTGATAATCAGGTAGGCATGCAGAGTGGTTAGGGATGATCAGGCAGGCTGAAAGAATGGTTTGGAGCAATGAGGCATGCAGGCGGAGGCAGCTAGAGTGATCAGGCAGGCAGGCAGGCAGGCAAGAGGTTAGGGGTGATCAGGCAGGCAGGTGAATTGTTAGGGGAAATCAGGCAGGCAGGCAAGCCAGCAGTTAGGAGCCAGATTCCTGGATTGCAAGAGGGTACAGGCCGAACTGAGGGACTCCCCCACCTGCCTCCCTGCACGAATTTCATGCACCGGCCCTTTAGTTTTTATATAATTGTCAGTGTGTTTCAAATAAAAGAGCATTTTAACCTTGAGGCTTTTATAATGCAGTAGTTAAATATGTAATTCAGTGAATTTTGTCTGCTTATGTTCAGAATTAGAAACGTAAGCTCCGTCCTTGGAATTTAGAAATGTTCTTTATTAATTTTAAAATAATGCACTGTGTATCTTTCAGCATCATGTCTTTAATGCTGACTTTTTTCTGCAATGTTATCCATTATACAATTACTAATAATTAAATTTAAAAAGTCTGGAAAGTATGCAGATATAAAATTTCAGATAGAATTAATGATGGAAGTGTATATACTTGTATTTATGAATCCCTGTGTCCATGTGAGAGAGAGAGATTATGTAGAAGTGTGTGGGATCATTAAAAATTATTGTAGTCAGTAGTTTGTGATATTTGATATAAACTCTTAAGAAGTCATCCTATTTACATATTTCTTAGCTCATTTGGCTGCTATAACAAAAACACACCATAAACTAGGTAGCTAATAAACAGCAAAAATTTATTTCTCAGAGTTTTGAAAGCTGAGAAACCCGAGATCATAGGGCCTGCATGCATGAGGGAGGGCCCTCTTTCAGATTTCAGACTTTCTGAATCCTTATAGGCAGAAGGGACAAGCTAGCTTTCTCTGAGACATTTTTTTCAATAAAGGCAGTAATGCCATTCATAAGGGCACTGCACACGTGACCTAATCACCTCACAGAGGCCCCACATCTTAATGCCTACCGTTACCTGGGGCATTCAGTTTTGAACATAAGAATTTTAGGAGGACACAAACATTCAGACCATAGCACATGTGAGCTCATTTTTGTATATTAATGTTAATGCATTCACATTAGAGTTTATATTAGAAGAAATAGAAAGGAATTGATCTTCTTGACATCCAGGAAAGGACAAGGCAATAAAAGCAATTGAGGACCTAATGTAGAGAGCAGTATTTTCTCCATAATTGCATTGTTAAGGTACATAATCATTCAAACATTAAGAGCCACATGGCGGCCGAAACCGGTTTGGCTCAGTGGTAGAGCATCGGTCTGCGGACTGAAAGGTCCCAGGTTTGATTCCAGTCAAGGGCATGTACATTGGTTGTGGGCACATCCGCAGTGGGGGGTGTGCAGGAGGCAGCTGGTCGATGTTTCTCTCTCATCGACTTTTCTAGCTCTCTATATCTCACCCTTCCTCTCTGTAAAATATCAATAATATATATATATATATATATATATATATATATATATATATATATATAATTTTTTTTAAAGAGCCACATGGCAATCTCTTACGAGTTTGAGGAAGTTTTGAGTAATTGTATGCATATAACAGTTTAAATAAATTGCCCTACATGAGCTCTACCTTTATAAGGAATAAAAATGAATTCACTGTTCTGAAAGTAAGTATTTCTTATATATTTTCTAAATATGACAGTTGTCAGTATAGTATAGGCTGCCTTTCTTTTATTTTACTTTTGAATCGTTCTGAACTTATATCTCCTAACTACATGTCAACTCTTGGCCATTACCCAATTGTGATGTTGTTGTTTTTTCTAGTCCATTTCTAAAACAGTATATACTTTGTGAAACTTTTTTCACCACATGCAGCATGATGATCAAACAATTCCATGTGAAAAACAATGTCCGATTGTTAGCATTTGATTTTTATGGAGAGAAATTTAGGAAAGTATTAAGTATTCTTAACTTATGATAATACAACAGGAGCAGAAGTACTTCATGCTTATTACAAATAATTAGTGTCTACATAAGAAGTGATGGTGACTGACTAGTATAAAAATGAGTTGTCAAATTTACAAGATACCATGGGTACTGGCACTTTATTAATAAAATGAATAAATATTTAAATGGCACTTATGAAAGAAACAGCAGCTGATGAATTGAGAGCTGTCCTTTTTCATATCCAGTTCAGAGCATTCTCATCCAATGTAGGGGAAGCATTATTAGATTTGATCCATTAGAGGCTGGCACTATCCTTTTCAAAATGAGATTAACCTTCAGCAATTGATTTGTTACTTGAATGATGTGTTGAGATGAAGAAGTAAGGCAAAGCACTAAGGCAAAGATTCTGTATTGCTGACTGTAATAAAGTAAAGCCATACTGAAGTATATCGGTGTTTTCTATAATAATGGTAATTGGAAATAACCTGAACAACCAACACGTAGGAATTGGTTTAATAAACCACGGTACATCAATTCAACAAGTGTATTTAATGGGTAAAATAATTGTGAGAAGTGTATCTAATGAATTATGTCAATTTGTATTTTTGGACTTGGTTTCATAAACATGTGTTTCTGTTTTTATTTATGAATAAGATGAATTTACCTATTTTGAAACCTTAAGTTCTGAAAGGGTTATGGTAATCCATCTATTCAAAACCGGCAATATGAAAGTTAGCATAATAAAACCCAAGCCTTACATTTTCCCATCATGATAGTTTCTTTGCTTTTTTTAAAAAAAAATCAATTATTAAAAATATGTTCTTGCTACCACTGCTCTTTAATGACCTGAGCATATGGTTGATCTGCCTATTGAGTAGCAGAGCATAGGAAGCAGATGTTGTTTGGCATTTGGAGATAATATGCAGTAAATATTTATATCATCACAAATTAGCCAATTTTAGCAATAAAATATTGATGCATATATATGCTTCTACATATAAAATAAACTATAATGTGTGTGTGTATTTGTGTGTGTATGTACATATTTATTTTTTACATTCTATAGATAGATACTAACTACAAGATTATATTATAAAGTGTTAATCTTGTTTAATTCTGGTCAAAGGATTACATGAAATTATATTTTGGACCAGCCTCTATTTTCTCAAAAAAATGACTAAAAAATATCTCTGCACATAGAGTAACAGGGAAGTGTTTGATTTACATAGTGTGTGATTCTAGAATAAGTTTATCTTCATTATATAAATTCCATTTAAGAAAGTTTGCATTCTTCTCTTGATTTCAAAAAATTTTCAGAAGCCATTCAGTAGTGTATGTTCATATTATCACCTCAGAGACCCAGGAAATCATTTTCAGATCTCCACACTATAACCTAAAAATCTAAATAAATGTATGTTTCTTAAAGTATTGCTGAATAAATTTTTGTTGTCCATATCTAGTTCACGTGAAAGGAATACTAGATCTTGCTATATAAAATGTTACTCTACTTTATTTCATTTGCAGAAAAGTAAAACTTTTGGGCTAATGCAATGACTTTTTCTCATTCACCAGTTAAATATCCTAGACCAGTGGTTGGTAAACTCATTAGTCAACAGAGCCAAATATCAACAGTACAACGAATGAAATTTCTTTTGAGAGCCAAAAAACAACTTCTGTGCATGGACCATGAAGTTTCAATCACAGTGCATGTGCGCGCCCACACGTGGTATTTTGTGGAAGAGCCACACTCATGGGGCCAAAAAGCTGCATGTGGCTCATGAGCCGCAGTTTGCCAACCACTATCCTAGAATTCCCCTGAGAAATCAATGCATGATACTCATATGAAGACTGATTTTATTCCACTTGCTTTAAAAAAAATCTTGTCCTAAATCTGCTATTTACAATGACAATTTTATTCACTTTGACCGAGAAGGTTTTCTTTGTTCTGTAAAGTGGTATTTAAAAATGTACTTCTCTGTACTATTTGATATATTCTTTAATTAGATTTGAAAGAACAGCCATTTGGGAAGTTTTGCCACTTATTTTTTCTGAAAATTATGAAGGTCTAAACAGTATTACTACAAGTTTTAAAAAGCCCTAGATTTGTGTCCTTTTTAAATTTTAGGAAAAAATGTCATTCATGCTAATTAGGAATCCCAGTCCTCAATTATCATCTACCTGTTTTCTTGGTGTCTTTTGAGTCTACCAAAAGCATGCATATATTATGGTGCATTTGTAAGTATTGGTAGAAATAGTAAGTGCTAGGTAAAGTTCAAAGTTCAGCTCAAGATTCTCTGGTACTTATGTAGTGTTTATTAGATTATTATATTACTAGAAGCCTGGTGTATGTAATTCCCTCAGCCTCACCTGCACCCTCTGCAATTTGGGACCCCTACACCTTTTTCTTATCTAGCCAACCTCTTAACATTTAAAAAAAATGAACTGAAATATCACCTACTCTAGGAAATCCTCTTGGAACAAATGTCTTAACAATCTGTATTAAGTATTTTCATAGTATATCATTCTTTTTCTTTAACAGCTACTTAGAGTAGATGCAATGTGGTTTTTATTCTTGCATCTGATTTATTTCTTCTTGCTCTTGTAATAGCAAAGCTTATCCAATTTACATTTGTCCTTTAAGGGCTTATATTTGGTTCAGTTTCTAGTTGGCTCCCTGCTTTTTTAATTTTTTTTAAGTAATAAATTTGGGTTGTGATAGTAAGCTTCCCTTGTAAGCAAGCCTGTAGATCTCCCTATCTGAATATTTTTTAAAAATATATATTTTATTGATTTTTTTACAGAGAGGAAGAGAGGGATAGAGAGTTAGGAATATCGATGAGAGAGAATCATTGATCAGCTGCCTCCTGCACACCCCTCACTGGAGATGTGCCTGTAACCAATGTACATGCCCTTGACCGGAATTGAACCTGGGACCTTTGAGTCCACAGGCCGACGCTCTATCCACTGAGCCAAACCGGTTTTGGCCCTATCTGAATATTTCTATAATACCTACCACTTTAGCATACCGGAGAATGTGTTCATTTATAGAAAATAACAATAAATGTCACCTGATAAATTGATCTTCTAATAATATTTTATAGCAAGATTTATTATTCTAGTAATTTATTACAAAACTGAGGCATACAGAAATAAATCACATTGAACAATAAAGAATGACTCAAATATCAAAGCATAGTACGTTTAGGGCCTCCCTTGCCCTGTGCCTCAGATATCATAGCATAGTACCCATGGAACTCAGCTTCCTTTAAAATGTGAACAGATGCAATACCCATGTAGCAGCTACTTCCACACATATTTTTAAAAATTTAATTCACAGCACATACTCTTTGTACTAATTATTGGAACATCGTCCTAGCAATTGCCTCTGTTCCTCTCTGTATTGTTGCCTTATAATCTGATGTTGTTATTGCGTTTTTATCATTCACTTGCTCTAATAAGATTGTGAATTTTTTTAAGGGCAGAGATCATAACTTGAGCTTGCGTTTCTCTGTCATGGTGCCTAGATAAATACTGAAATGCCATCCAGTCCAAGTGCCTGAGATGAGAGAGGCCCACTGTTGCTGGAGACCTCAGATTTTTATTTTAGGGGCCTCGCTTGTTCTGTGCCTTCACAGAGGGGTGAGTAGGGGCTGAAGGGATTTGAGGAAACCCAGACAGAATTCTCCTTCTAAAATATTTTGCTAAGCTGGTTCCCATGACCACCGGGCATATGTCCAGTTAAATCATGAACACACAGCAATAACAAAGGCACTGGTCTCCGACTGCTCGTGCATGGGGATCAAACCCCAGCCTGCAGGAACTCACCCCTGCAGTCAGGACCAGGCCACTGGGTAGGCCTGGGCTGGTGCTGCTAACTCTGGGCAGAGGGAAACTTCTTGTGGCTGCAGGCTAAAGGCCCCAGACTCTGTGCCACACACTCGAACAGGTACCTAGCACAGGTTGTACAGTGGAGCGGCTTCTTCGCCTGGGATTGCTGGGCAGCTTGGCCAGGCTCGGCCTGGGCTCACTGCTTTCCACCAGCTGCAGCTTGCCAGTCTCCTATGGGCTAGGGGGAGCCAACCAGTGGAGCCCACAGCATGTGGCAGCAGCTGTGAAGGTTACCGTGGCAACCCAGCACTGACTTCCTGGTTTTTATTATTGGGTTTTGTAGCCTCTCAGGAGAATGAATTTGAGACCATTTTAATTTTACAAAATATACTTCTTAAAATAACATAAATATGGATAACAATCTGCTAGGAAACCATTAAAACACATATTGACAAATGATGAATCTCTAATATTATCTCTCTATATAAAAGCCTATATATATATATATATATATATATATATATATATATATATATATATGACCAGTAGCTATGATGCACAATGACCACTAGGGGGCAGGCACTCAATGCAGGAACTGCTGAGCTGAGGTGACTTGGTATCCCTGGTTCTCAGGTGACACACCCAGACCCAGAAAGGAGGGAGCGGATTCTAGGGTGTGCCACCTCTAGCATCCGGGTCTCCTCAGGGGGATGTCAGAGAGCTCATTTCAGCCTGACCCTGCAGGCCAGGCCAAGGGACCCCACCAGTGCACGAATCTATGCACCCGGCCTCTAGTACAATAAGTAGAGAGCAAAATTTGTTATCCTGGGATAGATATGGATGGGGGAAAAACAGGAGAATATGATATATTTTAAAAACACATGTCAGATTCTAAACACCACAAGAGTCTCTGGAACCAGTTGATGAGGTAAAAGATCGTGGGCCCCCTAGAACTTATAACACCTTCTTGAAGGTCGTGTCACATTTAGAAGGTATGACCTGTGTGGTAGGAGAAGGATAAACAAAGGTGGGAAGGTAGCCAGGCCCAAATAAAGGGCAAGAGGAGGTCAGTTTTTGGAGAAGAAGGTCTGAGAAGAAAGATTTCATGAAAGCCTAGCATGAGGAATGTTGACAGTGTTCAGTTCTGGAGGAATGGCCGGCCATGTGAAATTAAGCCTTTAGCCTGCATGTCTTCTAGACATTTCCTCACTACTATCAACATCCTTGACTGCCTTTCTGTTTAGTAAGAGTGACAGACAGACATTTCACAGGAGAGTCATTCCGTTTGTGAGGTGAAACGAAAGGGCAAAACATTTCACTATGAAGGATGATAAGGCAATAGGGGACCAAATGGAAGAAGATGGAGAGAAAGCAAACCCAGTCTGACTCGGTTGTGTTAGAGACATGCAGAAAGGAGACTACTCAAGGTAATTGGCTTTTTGCAAGGTTTGTATTTTAATTTAGACATCCCATATTTACTTTAATTTCTGTTGTGTATGTATGAAATATGCACACTTCCAAACACATGCTTGTACATGCACCCAAACATGGAAAAATGTATGAAATTCATATACAGCTTTATCTTCTATTCTTAGACATGATTTTTTTTCTTTTATTGTTTAAAGTATTGCGTTTCATTTTTTTCCCCAATTAACACCCCCAGCCACTTTCACACCTGAGGTCAAGCACCCACTACCACAGTGCCTGTGTCCATTGGTCATGCTAGTATGCATGCATACAAGTCCTTTGGTTGTCTAATGGCCCCTCCTCCCCTGCCTTCTCCCCGAGGTGGGATGGTCTGCTCAGTGCCAACTTACCTCTGGATCCATTTTTGTTCATCATTTTATGTCGATCATTGTATCCCACATATGAGTGAGATCATCTGATATTTATCTTTCTCTGACTGGCTTATTTCACTTAGCATAATGCTCTCCAGTTCCATCCATGCTTTTACAAATGGTAAAAGTTCCTTCTTTTTTATAGTAGCATAATATTCCATTGTGTAGGTTTTGGATTATTGTGTTTTCATTGTCCTTTGTTACCAGGATGCTTTTTATTTCTACTTTGATCTCTTTGGTAACCCAGTCATTGTTTAATAGCATGCTATTGAACCTCCAAGTGTTTGATTCCCCCCCCCATTGTTTTTATTGTAGTTGATTTTTAATTTTATGCCATTGTGGACTGAGAAGACACTTGATATGATTTCTGTCTTCTTGAATTTGAAGAGAATTTGCCTGTGTCCCAATATGTGGTATGTCTTTGAAAATATCTCATGTTCATTTGAGAAGAATGTATATTCTGTAACTCTGGTGGTGAGATGTTCTGAAAATGTCATTTAAGTCCATCTGTTCTAGTGAGTCATTTAGGATTGCTGTTTCTTTGCTGATTTTTAAAAGATAATTTATCCAGTGTTGTCAGTGGAATATTAAAGTCCCCTAATATGATTGTATTGCTGTCAATGTCTACCATGATATCTTCCAGGGTTGTTTTTTTTATGTATTTGGGTGCTCCTGCATTGGGTACATATATGTTTAACGGAGATATATCTTCTTGTTGGATTGCCCCTTTAGTATTATGAAGTGGCCTTCCTAATCTCTTATTATGGCCTTCTCTTTGAGGTCTAATTTGTCAGATATAAGTATTACTACACCAGCTTTCTTAATTTCTATTTGCTTGAATTTTTTTTTCTATCCCTTCACTACTCATCTGTGGGAGTCCTTTGTTTTGAGGTGGGTCTCTTGTAGACAGCAGATGTCTGGGTCATGTTTTCTTATCTATTCAGTTACCATTTGTCTTTTGATTGCAGCATTTAATCCATCTACATTTAAGGTTGTTATTGATAGGTACTGTTTGTTGCCATTTTTATTCTTTATGCCTGTGTTCCTTCTTCCCTTTCTATTTCTTCTTTTTACAGCAGTCCCTTTAGCATTTCTTGCATTGCTGGTTTGGTGGTAATAAACTGTTTTAGTCCTTTGTTTGTCTGTGAAGCTCCTGATTACCTTTAATTTTGAATGATAGCCTTGCTGGGTACAGTATTCTTGGAAACAGTCCCTTGCTTTACATTACTTTGTTTATTTCATTCCATTCCTATCTGGCCTGATGTATGTCTCTTGAGAAATCAGTTGATAGTTTAATGGGAGATCCTTTATAGGTAACTTTCTGTCTCTCTGGCAGCCTATAAGATTCTTATTTTGTTATTAATATTTGCCAATTATGATATATCTTAGTGTCGGTCTTTTTGGGTTCATCTTGTTTGGGACTCTGTGAGTTTTGTGGACTTGTATGACTTTGTTCCCAATATCAGGGAAGTTTTATGTTATTTTTAAAAATATATTTTCTATTTCTTGCTCAGTTTCCTATCCTTCTGTCACCCCTATTATATGGATGGTGTCTCATTTTGTGTTGTCCCAAACCTCCCTTAGGCTGTCCTCCTGCTTTTTAAGTTTTTTTGTTTGTTTGTTTGTTTGTTTTTTTCCAGTTGCTGCTCTACTTGGGTGTGTTTTTTTTTTACTACCTTGTCTTCTAGCTCCCTAATGCCACCCTCAGCTTTTTCTAGTCTATTGTTGATGTTTCTATTGTATTCTGTATTGTAGCTATGCCCATATTCATTTCTTTATAGTTCTTCATTTCCTCTTGATTCTTACTCTTGTTGTTGAATTTGTCTTCCATCCCTTTCAGTGTCCTTGTGACCATTGCTCTAAATTCTTTCTCTGACAAATTTCTTGCTTCCATTTTATTTATTTCCTTTTCTGGTGATTCTTCCTTTTCTTTTGCACGGGGACTATTTCTTTGTCTCCCCATTTTCACTACTCTCAGGAAATCTAGTTTTGTGACTTGCTTCTATCAGATTGTCCAAAAGGTAGAAAATACAACTCAACAAGACACAACACAGAGGGAACAAAACATAAATGTATTCATGATACCGATAACCTCAAAGGTGACCACCAGAGAAAATAGAATTAGGGGAAAGAAAGGAGCAAGAGCACAAAAATGATATTGAGAAAAAGAAAAAGGTAAGAGAGAAAAAGAAAAAAAGTAGGGAAACTAAAGAGGAAAAATGTTTGTATATAAATAGAAAACTCCACAAAACCAACAATTAAAACAAAAAATGCAAACAACAAACCCCCAGAAAAAAAAGGAGAGGAGTTGAATCTGAAGAGGCAGAGCTTATTTGCAGAAGGTAAGGTAAAAGATTTGAATGAATAGGGTAATGACCATGATTCAGTACAGAGGAGGCAGAAAGAGAATGAGTGTATAAGAAGAAAAGTAAAAAAACAAAATACTCAATTAAAATAATAAAGTAATAATAATTAAAAATAATAGTAATTAGAGTGTATATATATATATATATATTCAAAAATATATATGTAAAAAATTATACATACTAAAAAATTTCCCCTTTATCTATATACAGATTCTAAATATATGTTCATCTACTTTTGGAAAAGGAGAATTGAGTAGGCAGCCAATAAGCCTGAATTTGGTGAGTGAAAGTAATTAAGCTATTTATTAAAGAAGAGAACAAGCGAGGAGAGGAAAAACTAAAGCATAAAATAAAAAAACAAAGACAAAGAAACTTGAAAAAATTGGTTAGCAAAGAAAGAGAAAAGAGAAGGATGCATGGACTTGGAGCAGGGGAGAAGAAATTAGATATATGAGTAAGCCAATGGAGACTACTATAATAGTAATGTGTCAATAAAGCAGATAAAGAAGATCAGTTTTTAACAAAGAATAAAAAGGACGGGGAAAAACTAAAGCAGGAACAGGAGAAGAGAAACAGGATGAAAAAGGGGAAAGTGAAGAAGAAAGGATTGGCATAAAGTAAAAAAGGAGATAGATTTAAGTAATGATAAAAAAATAAAATAAAAATAGAATGTAGAACACTAATCCAAAACACACACACACACACACACACACACACACACAAAATCTTAAAATAATAATAAATAAAAATCAAGTTTTAGTTTCTTAAGTAAAATATTTTTTTTTAAAGTTGAATTAGTGAAGTTCGTTTGTGGGGCTGGTCAAAGAGCCCTTTCCACTTTCTATCTGCACCTCTCAGCCTCCTGCTACATAGCACCATGTTGAAGCTCCCAGGAATCCACTGCTCCTCTGTGTCAGATGCCCTAGCCTTGGTGTCAGCCAGGCAGGACCACTCTGCCTGCTTTGATTGTCTGTCTGCTTTCAGTCATATTTACACAAGAGTCTATTTCTGGCACTACCTTTAAGGTGATAGTGTTTTTGTATTAGCATCTGGGACCACCTGGCTCTTCAATCCAGTCCCCAAGCACTCCCTGGAGGTATTTCAAATCTTCGTTTCTCTTGTCATGCTCAAGGCTGGGTGCAGCTGAGCTGCTAGGAGGGACCTGCTCTTCAGGAGAAAAATATCTGTTTAGGGTTGGGGGGGATCAGACTATCCCGGGGCTGGCCTCCTAGTCGCCTCTTTCTATTTTGTTCCCTAGCTTCCCCAAAATCACCTTCCCGTGCATTTCAGCCCAGGCAGTTTTTGTAATTGAAAGATCCTGCATTTAGCAAGTAAAAGCAAGGAAATCATAAAGACAGAGCAACTGCTCTGCTGCACATTTCTTTCCCCCCCCCCCCGCCCCACCCAGCACTTTGCAGGTGGTACAGAACTTCAGGCTGCCTTTCTGGGTGCAGCCTCCCATAGCTGTGGGCTTAGATCTAGAGTCCTCCGCTTCCAGCAGCCCTGTGGACTCCCTTCCACAGTCAAGCACTACACTTGTCCCTAAGGGATTCGGTGTTGGTTCAGTACTTGCTTCCCCCTCCTGCCCTGGTTTCACAGCTAGTTCTGACCTTTATGCCCATGGATTGTCTCCAGCTGTCTTTAATTTGCCAATTCCAGGTGAATGTTATTCAATTCAGCTGTTTCTTCTATCTGCTCTGTGAGAAGGTGCTGGACCCATCCGCCTATTTGGCCACCATTTTATCTCCCCCTGGACTTAATGTTTTAGGAGCCCATGGCCACGGAGGCTGGAGTCTTGGTGTTCGTGGGTTTCACAGCCAAGGCAACTGGGCCCTGGCCGATGTGGCTGTAGGGTTCCAGGTAATGTCCAAGGTCTACCTGGGTAGAGGTGAGGGTGGGCTCCTGATCACAGCTGCTTTTCTCTTCAAGTTGGAGCACTCTTTGTGGCAGAGCTGGCTGCCCTGGGAGAGATTTCAGCAGTAGTAGAGGCTGCCCGGCCAGGGGATCATGATCTGCCAGTCTCCAACAGTCCAGCAGAATATAACTGTCCCTCACAAATACAGACACTTCCGGAATGTCCATACACTCCCCTTTAGATCTGTCACTCACGCTCTCTCACTGCCATCCTATCCTGTCTGCTGCCATCTTGGACCCCCTAAGAACTCACTCTTCTTTCTGAGACATGATTTTGACTTCTGTATAGTTTTGCTGCTTGAAATTCACAATTAATAAATAAAAATGTCTATTGACTTTATTGTTTAAAGTTGATTTGAGTTCCAAAATAGGGGAAAATAAAGCTAATTTCTGTATTCCACGTGGCACTCAGAGTCTTGTCTTCAAGATGTGGACTTTGCGGTGCCCTTCTCTCCCACAGTTAACCACGTTGTGTTTTAGTCTCCCAAAGCATGTTTCTCAGTCTGCAAAATCCCCCATTCACTGCAAATGGTTTTTAATTAGAAAAAAAATAGTTTATTTCTCTTTTATGCTTTCTGTTGGTTTTCAAAATTCCTTTGAAGTCAGTTTTATCTTTCACTGTCCTCCTGTTAACGTGTCCCCTGCTTTTATGGGTATACACACACTCTTTTAACACACTGACACAGAAACTGTGCTTCCTGTGATTTGTGTTGTTACATTTATGTCAGAAATAAATTTTCCTGTGGATATGACACACAAGCTTTAAAAACAGACCCACAGAAAAGGAAATGTTGATATGCAGCTGAAATATTTATTTAGTTGTGAAGGTAAAGTCCAGTTAACAATCTTTTTAAGGCTATTCAGTATTAGCTGTATACCTTCCTTAAAAAAGGGTCAGAGAGAGAGAGGAGTGGGGAATGATAGGGAAGACTGATTTTTATAAACAGACACAGAACCCTCCGCTTCCCCCAACAAGAATTTCTAATTGTCAAAATCTCTTCCCCACACACCTTATCTAGTTTAATAAAAATAATTTTGATGACATTTCTATTTCACATGAAATACATTTTTTCATAAAATGTGCTATTTCATTGCAGTCTGTTGGTTTGTGGGAAGGATGAAACTTTATTTTCTCTCCTCTGATTGGGGAGCTTGGGCTTTGTTCTGCATTGTTTGCCTGGCTTAGTGCAATGCACTCCATGCTGTGATGCTGTCCCTGTGACCACTTCAATGACTTTCCCTTATATTCTTGAAATTGAATCTCCGTTCAACTGGTAGGCTCAGCATTCTCTACGGAATGATTTATAAACCTGTCATTTTAAAAGATAACATGGAAAGTCTCTCAACGAGGTCAGTAGCAAGGTACCTTTTGCTAACATAATTTCCACTATCGAAATACACGTAAAGCATATTTAAAATCTAAAATAGTTAACTGCCATTGTTGTAAAGTATACATATAATCTTAAAGAGAAATATTCCACTTTTTAAGATATTTTAGCTTCTTCAATAAAACACTTCAGTTGCATTGGAGAATAGTATGCCACCCGAGATTAGAAGGATTTTGATAAGATAGCTATTTATTTGTTTGTTTGTTTGTTTGTCTGCAGGCCAACACTCTATTCATGGAGTCAAACAGGTTTAGGCTATTTATTTATTTTTAAAATATTCTTATTGATTTTTTACAGATAGAAAGGGAGAGGGATAGAGAGTCACTGATGAAAGAGAAACATCAATCAGCTGCTTCCTGCACATCTCTTACTGGGGATGTGCCCACAACCAAGGTACATGCCCTGACTGGAATCAAACCTGGGACCCTTGAGTCTGCAGGCTGATACTCTATCCACTGAGCCAAACCAGTTAGGGTGACAACTCTTTTTTCATCACTATAAAAATATTTCTTGATTAACCTCATGAAATAAAAAATCATTTCTATGTAACCCTATAGTAATGCAAGTGAACACAAAAGCTTCCATAGAGCAAAAGAAACAGATTCACTAACATTGAACCACTTGGTCACTTATGATACTTTCAAATGAACAACTTACTAGAATTCAACTTTATAATTTTTATTTTAAAGAGTATTACATTGTCTCATTATTTTAAATAAATATTGAACAATGCCTACTACTAATTGAGGTCAATACTCTTCTTAAATGCAAAAGCGAGGAGAAAAAGAGATACATTTAAAGTACATGTAGATGGCATTTACTATGTAGAAGAAAGCCAAAGATCAGCAGATCTTAGAGAATATGTGAGGTCATTATACTTCACTAGAGGCCCAATGCACAAAATCCGTGCATGGGTTTGAGGGGGGTGTCCCTCAGCCCAGCATGCACCTTCTCCAACCTGGGTCCAACTTGAGGGATGTTCAACTGCCCATTACACTCAATGCAGGACATGCCCCCTGGTGGTCAGTGATTTCCTACAGGGGGAGTACCGCTTAGCCAGAAGCCAGGCTCATGGTTGGTGAGTGCAGCAGCAGTGGTGGGAGCCACTTCTGCCTCCACAGCAGCACTAAGGATGTCTAACTGCCAGCTTAGGCCCACTCCTAAGCCGTCAGTCAGACATCCCCTGAGGGCTCCCTGACTGTGAGAGGGTGCAGGCCAAGCTCAAGGACACCCTCTTAGCCTCCAAGTGCACAAATTTCATGCACTGGGCCTCTAGTTAAAAAATAAAAAATAAAACAGTTTGTGACTTGGCAAGAATATAGAAGTCTTTTTCTAAGTTGAACTAAAAATTGTCTTAAAACAACTAGATTTCATAACTACAATAGAAGAGAATATAATGAATGCATAAAATACCCCATTTCTTAAGGTAAAAATATATTAAATGTACACACACAAACAGGCATACATGCACAGGCTATTCTTTTAAAAAGCTACGTGTATTTTTAGAAAGGGGAATCTACACTGACTTCTAAAGCAATGGGCCTTTGAATAGCAATATTAATTCTACCATAGAAAACTCTATTAGTCTATTTTTAAAAGTGTAGTCACTGAATCTTCTGTTTATTGATATATTCAGGAATTGTTGATACTCTTTTTTCTCCAATTAAAAACAATATTGAGGTAACATTAGTTAATAACATATAAGTTTAAGATATATGACATTATAATAATTTAATGTCTCTTTATTCTATTGCATGCTCACTATCAAAGGTCTAGTCTGTTTCCTTCCATTACTTTATATGTGACCTAATTTACCCATTTCTTCCTCACCCATCTTCTTTCTCTCCGGTAACCACCATTCTGATATCTGTATTTATGAGTTAGTTTTGTGTGGTTTTCTTTTTTGTACTTTTAGTTTGTTAATTTTTTGTATGTTCCACATATGAGTGAAATTAAACATGTTTTGTCCTTTTTCATCATACTTCTATCTCTTAGCATAATACTCTCAATATACACACATGTCTTAGTTGTGTGCCTTTGTGTATATATACATATATATATATATATATATATATATATATATAGTCCCTCCAAAAAATGTATACACACTTTAATAGCTACTTCTATTACATTTTGAAAATTAAATGCATTTCAATAAACACTTACTTTATAATTATTCAAAGTGTGTGATACATTTTTGGAGATACCTACATTTACTACATATTCTTCATTCAGCTATCTTTGGTAAAGTATAACTTTTGTTAATTTATTTTATTCCTGAGCTCATTGAAATGAATTTCTGAATTTTCTTATATCTCATCAACTTTCTTCATGACTGTTGTTCTGGACTTTTTATCATTTAGATTACAATCTTCCATGACTTTGAGTTTTATTTCTTAAAAATTATCATTTTCTTTCTGTGTTACTTTGGTTGTTCATGGTGCTAGGTGGTTTGTTTCTCTGCTGGTGCATTTTAAATAGTGAACTCATTCCTTATTTAAGTTCTTTTTTATTATTATTTTAACAATGCAGCAGGTTGGTCATTAGAGGTCTTTGTCTCCCAGTAGATGATGGTATAGCTCAAGGTTTTGGTTTCTCTTACCTGAGTTACTAGCTTCTCTATAGTCATGGCTCATGATGTACTTGAGGTCCTGGGAGTCACCACCTGGGTGAGTGGGGAAAGTCTCCCTGCTCTTTCTGTTCTACTGGGGTGTTGGTGCACCATCGCTGAGGTGGAAGGCTGTGGCAGCTTATGGAGACCCAGATTCACAATCCTGCCATGCTATTACCTGACTCCTTATGGCCTCTGACCCCCTTGTGCTATCCTTGGAAGACCATAGGCTTGTCTCTGCTGCTACTAGGCTTCTGTAGTTGGTGGAGGGACCTAGATTCTTGGGTGCTGAGGCTACTTCTTCCCCTCCATTGTTCCATAGTGTGGGGACAACACGCTGACTCTTCCATTGCTTCCTGGTGAGCTGGGTCCATGGCCTCAGCCACAGCATCCAGAAACCAAGTCTATGGGCACCATCCCTACGCTTCCTTCTGTCCTGCCTCCCCTGTGTTCCAATATACCCACCGTTAGAGGTACCAATGTGTGGCTCTCTCTGGTGTGCCAGTGTGTTTATCAGAGGAAACTTTGTTGGGTCAATTGGAGAGCCAAAGGGTCTTCTCAACAGATGCTGTTATTACCAACACTCATCTTAAATTTCAACTACTGTATTTGGAATATAAAAAGGAGGGTGATGTAGTTTGTTAAAGAAGTGTACACTGTTGGTGGAGAAGCACAATCCTAAACAAAACTCATTGATTGACTGATAATTTTCTGAATTCATTATCATTGAAAAAATGTTTTTGAATGCTTTTTGCATGTATGCAGTAAATATTTCTGAATTTAAAACAGAGAGGCATATCTTAAACATCCGAATATAAATTTGCTGAATAAAATACAGATCTCCATTGAACTGTCTTATAATTTTATTTGCTAAATCTTTCAACCCTTCTCTTATCTCCTGCCAACTGCCTCTTCCAAATGATTATAACTAGTGTGTAGAGTGCTCCAGTCAAAAACCCAATGAGATAAGGATCTAACATAAGCCATTATTATCACTGACAGATACTGAGTGTCTGATGCGGAGAAACACACAACTGAATGGATAACTCATTACTCTGCGTTACCCTAATTTGAATCGTACTTAATTCTCATACATTCTGGCTAGGAAATATTTTGGTTCAAAAGCATATGTTTCATTAAATCCTCTTATGATTTTAGTTTCTGATTTCTGTCATAAGAACCATAAATGGCCAAGACTTGAGTTTTTATAAAATATTTTAAAGATAAATATTGGGTCCCCTCTTTAATTATAAAAACTTATGACCATTATGTAGCTAATCTTGCATGTACAAAATATTCAGTGCTTTAATTAGACTTACTTAAGTGTTAAAGGAAGCAACAGGCCTGCAATTGCTGGGACACTAATAGTACATAATATAGCCAATTGCAAACAGCAGTCTAATTTGTTGATTTCAAGTGAGGTGTAATTATATTGCTTCATTTGCTGAGCAAATCATATGAGAGTTTCTCTAAATCAGCCTGATTGTGTAATGAAGAGCTAATTACAAACAGCAGTGTTCTTGCGGCAAATTTATTGTAAGTGCTAATGCCAGGTTGGCTCCATTGTGACAATGGCTCATTAGTACATTAACAAAAGCAACTGTAGGAAGGTGCCCAAAGCAGGGCTTCTGCTCTCTCGGTTGCAGAAGGCTGCAATGATTGCATCCTTCAACATATAATTACTAAGAAAATGGCGTTTGATTTAGGTTTTGGCAAATTTTTAAAAAGACTAAAAGACATTTTTAGAGCAAAACAAAATGGTCTGGAAGCCTTCTTGTCAGGCTTAATGTGGGCTTCATTATACCAGGTGTGCCCTGGAAACCTCAAACCTAATCTCATAAGAAGCTCTTTGCTAGGCCTTCTTGACAATTGAATTCCAACATTTCATCATCCAAATGGAATCCCTGCCTTTAGAAGTAATTATGTGTGAGTATGTAAGTAGGTGAATGCGTGCGCGCACACACACACACACACACACACACAATGTGAGCAAAAGTAGGTTGTGAATATGTGAAACACAGGTCTTATTCTTGTATAATTATTTATTAATTATTGTATTATTTTCCATAAGAACAACGGTAACCCTACTTTTGCCCCATCATGTATATAGGTACACACACACACACAAACACACACACACACACACACATACTCACACACATATACTTCCTTCCTTTGCACTAAAATGATAGGAGTAAATGAAGTTCTTGCAAGGTAAATAACAGCAGTCAGTAACCATACATAACTCCATGTTACCTTGCATTGTAGTGTCTAGAAAAAGTTGAATCTTCAAATTAAAAAGAAAATACTTAAGCCTTGTGTTTGGAAAAGGGCCCATAGAGTCCCAACCCATACAGCTGGATTTTATAAATTTATTATTTTGGGTGCTTTGGTCATAAAATGGTTATTATGCCATTTCCTCAATCCCACAATACCTTTACCTTTAGAATACCCCCAACTGTTCATTCACCTCTTCCTTTTATTGATTTCATCGATTATCACAAAGTCTTCTTTTTCTGTTCTTATTCTAAAATAGGGCTTTAAGATGTAGATTTTCTAGATTCGCTTATAGTTCAGTAGATTATTTTAAGAATTTTTATATGACATTAATGGAAAATTCATTCTCTCAAACATGATAGTAGCACTATGTTTACAAGCAATGTTATATTTGTCCATTTTTAAAACACTGTCATATTTATTTTCTAAATTGGTGTCATTGGGTTTTGAGTTGCTATATATAAAATTCTCTTAGCAAATCTAAATGTATCTTTACTTATCTCCATACATGTTTATTATATTTCCTAATAAAGGAAATCATAGAAAAAATGCAGTTTAACTAGTTGGTATGAAACCTTATAAAGAACTAAAATAATGTCTTAAATAGATTTTAGTAGATAATTTATTTTAAGTATATGGATACTAACTAGAAAATTTAGGTAAAACATATATGAATGATATTTGTATGTACAGATGTAAATCATACTCATTTTCCCATTTGAGCTAGGAATTTAGTTCATTAGCAAACAAAAAATTACCATCTTCAAGAGAAAAGATATGAGAGTTGAATAAATACCAAATTCACATTCCCTATTTCTTAAGTCCTAACTGTAAAACTGTTTTCTTTTTCAAAATCATAGCTCAGAAACCTGAGAAAGTTTTATAGATGATGAAAGTGAGAAACAAGGTGGGGAAGTTACATGCACAAGTTCTTGAACTAATTAAATAGCAGAACAGATTGGAATATTTATTTTTTTTGCCAGTTCACTATTCTTAGTTTACTAAGCTCAGTTTGTCATATATTGTGGCATCTATCCAATTGTACATCTTATATTATTTGTGGTTAGATATGTGAATGAACATGCCAGTTTATGTTGTTCCCTATCCCATCCCAATAGCCTAGAGAATCCTCTGGTACCACTATCTTTTCTGAAAGTTACTTTAAGTAGGTTGGTTTTATTTATAATTTGTGTATTTACATTTTTATAATTTCATGTCCATTATAACAAAATGTATAGGGTGTTCAAGATCTTTGAGGGTCATCTAAAATCCACATCATTTGATTCTATAGTTGTAGACCCTATTATATTCATAACTACACTTTATCATCGCTCTATAGTCATCGTTCTAGTCAGCCTTTTCATTATCATGGTTATAATTACTTATAATGTTATCCAATATGAACTTTATAAGATCAATATTTCAATTTAGGTTATGAGCAGGAAAATCAAGTGAGTGACAGCAGACCAGTGATGAATGCTTTGGTCCAAATAGAAAAAGTTAATGCAAAAATCATGGCAATGAAGTAAGCCAAACTAAGGGATAAAAAATTCATGAGGATGCAAAATTATTCAGGCATGTGGCAGATTCTATGGCAACAATGCCACAAACTTATATTAATGTCTACTATGTGCAAATGTAGCATTTCTTTCACGGGCATTACTGTCATTTCATATATCAAATGCTTCACTGCTTTGATTTGTTTAGAATCTATTTGAATAATTCTTTGTAAGATATTGAACTTCACATTGGAGAAAAGGATCAATCATTGTATAATGAATTCACTTTTGGATTATGTCTACACAACAAAACATAAAATGAGTATTTGCTTTATTTGATGATTCAGACACAAGGTCCATTGACTTTGTGGGCTGAATGATTTTACTTGAGTTTATTAAGAGTCTAAAGTAACCATATTCATTATGAAAACATATATCACATTTGTTCTATGTAGAATTAGTCTCAATAAAGAGAAAATGGAATTGAATGTCTTGCCAAACTCTATACAAATAGCTTTACTACCATATAATTTACCAGCAGCAGGTAGCATAGAAATGTGAATGTTTTTCTTCAAGATTCAGATGTGGAATAAAGAATCAAGTATTTATTCTATGAACAATAATTTAAAAATAAATTATATTGCTAAACATTTAAAAAGGATTACTGAAACTGTGGAGAATATATAGGAATCCATGTTATGAAATTATACTTTTGTTCCTAATACATAAATTATAGCCAGTTTTTTCTCCTTTTTTGTCACAGCATTTGGGTATTTAGGTAAAATACCATTGTGAGAATGTTTCTTGGAATCTTTTATTTTTATTGAACCGTGAACTTGAAAGTCTATCATAAAATATTATTATGTGTGAATAGTGGAAATGTATTCCATTAGAACAAAAACTTTGTATTCAGAATCCATTTCAGTGCTGTCATTTTTCTTCTTTGTGAATTTTTATCGAAAATAAGAATGATAGTACCCTTAGTCTGTTATTTTTATACATGTACCTATACTTATATCTATACAGATAAGCTATAGCATATGACACAAGATGGATATATTGAGAATGAAAAAGACCAATGCTTAAGATTTAAATGAGTCCTAAGCTTTTTAATTTGAAAGGACATTGAGTATTTTTCAGTTCTAAAATATTTTATTAAAAAATGTTTTTTAATCATGGTATCTCTAGTTGAAGAGAAAATAATACTGAAAATAACAATGATCATAAATATTCTTATGTGATTATCAACTAAATCTCTTAGTAATTCTTTTTAAAAAATAATGTCCTTCAATAGGAGACTAAGCCAATATTTGATGTAATAATGGGCATACTAATAATAATTTAGATTCTAACTGAGACATACCAATAAACAGTTATTATAGACTGAGGCCCGGTGCACAAAATTCATGCATTGGGGGTTGGGGATTCCCTCAGACCGGCCTGCACCCTCTCACAGTCCAGGACCCCTCAGCGGATGTTTGGCTGATGTCTGACTGCTTGCGTAGGTGGGGAGCGGGCCTAAGTTGGCAGTCAGACATCCTTAGCACTGCTGTGGAGGCAGGAGAGGCTCCAGCCACTGCTGCTGTGCTCGCCAGCCATGAGCCCGGCTGCTGGCTAAGCATCACTCCCCCTGTGGGAGCACATTGACTAGCAGGGGAAGCTCCTCCATTAAGCGGCTGCCCCCTGGTGGTCAGTGCACATCATAGTGACCAGTCCTTTTGCCATTTGGTTGATTTACATATTAGTCTTTTATTATATAGGATGCTACTATAGACCACAGTTATACAGAATTTAGTATAGATTTTTTTAAAAATATATATTTCATTGATTTTTTAGAGAGTGAGAGAGATTTAGAAACACTGATGAGAGAAACATCAATCACCTGCCTCCTGCACACCCCTACTGAAGATATGCCTACATCCAAGGTACATGCCCTTGACCAAAATAGAACCTGGAAACCTTCAGTCCACAGAGCGTCGGCTAATTGGCTCTTTTATTTCTCACTCATTCTAACAAAGTCTATAGGAAATAAAATATATTTATTGTAATATAACAGCACAGCAGCCATTCCATTTATTATGGAACTAAATAAACATAAGAGTGGCTTTTTATCTTAGACAAAGAGAGCCACATTTGCAGAGACCCTGGGATTTGAAAGGTCATAGATTGTGTAAATTCACACACTAATTCTTGATTAAATTAGCCATGCCCTTCTAAAACTTCCTTGAATTAAAGCTGATTTAATTTTTTCCTGATTTTTAATTACTCATCTTTAATATGTGAATATGAATATGTTTAGTCAGCAAACATGAATGTATATCTGCTGATGAAGTAGTTCCTTTTAGACAGCAGGGGTTTTAATGTAGTAAGGTATTGGTGAAGATTTATATAGGCATAATGATGGGGTGTGCTTTTCTGATGGAGATTGATACATGACTCTTTACTAAAGAAGAAAATCTCATGATTAAATCAGCTGGTGTGGCTGATGTCATAAACCACTAATGCAGAGTTGGAGTAGTTTATAAATATCAGAGGAAACTGTTAGGCAATTACCACATTCGTATGTAGTTGAAATCTGGTTGGGGGCTTCAAAATAAACACCAAATGAGTCATTTATTAGAGCTTGGGTAATAATAATCATGACTAAATTCCCCCACCTGATAAAGATTTTCAGTAAATTTGTCTTTCATATAATCTATACAAGAGTATAGATTTGAAAGTAGATGAAGATGGGATGAGCTAAATTTACCAGTGCCTCCTGTTTTGTTTTTCACATTTATAGCACATATTGGAAAAATGGACAGTATATTAGAATATACAGAGGAGGCTTTTTTTCTAGCTAGTAGAGACTCTGATGGTCCTGAGGACTGACGGGACACAATCTTGGCTCACCTGCAACTTGCCTGGGCCACCACAGTGTCTATGGGATATGAATTCAGAAGCCCTGAAATTCATAGAGCTTTCATCTATTCAGTCAACATATTCTTACTGAATACCTACTATGTGCCAGTTGCTTTCTGTAGATATAATAGCTAAAAAAAGTGAAGAAAAAGCCATGCCTTCCTAGAGCTTTTATTCTGAAGAGGAGATATAAACTGAACAAGTTAAATAAGGAAAATGGAGCATGTTACACAGTGACACTGTTAAAAAAAAAAAAAAGAAGCAAGAAACAGAAGGAATAGAGAATTTGAAATAAATTTGAGATTATGACATTAGGGCCAGGACTCACAGAAAAGTAAGCTTTTATAGTAAAACTTGGAGTAAGTGAAAAAGCTAATTGCCTGTCACCCTGGTTTTGTGAAAGAACATTGTGAATGCAAGTTCTCTGTTCCTGTAGATGTATGACTTCTAGAGAACAGATTCCATGTTAGTTATCTATCCTGAAAAGGTATTAGAAGGTTATTTTCTAAGTTTACAAGTAAATAAAAACATCTTTCTTTTATATTCTTCCTGTGCTTCATTACATATAATTTCATATGTTTATGAATTTCTGCTGAAAAATAATATATTCTCTCTGTAGTTTTCTTAGTAGGGACAACAGAAATCATAGCCAAAGTGTGTCATGTTGAATATAAAAAATGCTTAATGATTCTGCAATGTTGCTACAGCATGTGCAAATCTAATAAGCCATTGCCTTTGGAAGCCCAACCAGTGACCAAAACACAGAAATGGGGATCATGACAGTCTTCTCTGGACACTGGTAGTATGCATGGTGGCCATTTACAAATCAACAGTACTTCCAGTGGCAGTAAGGGAAAACTCTGATCTCTGCATTTGATTATGGCTTCAGAGTCATGAGGTAAAGTCAGCATGACTGGCTCCTGCCACATGCCAAGAAGTTCCCAGATACTCCTGGACAAATCCAGAAAAAAGGGTGGGGTAAAGGAGAGAAGACTTGGACTACCTCTCCCTGCTAGTCTGAATAGATGAATATACAAGCATTGTACTTTCAGATCTGAAGGTATAATATACATGACAAATTGCTTATGGAAATACTCAAATTACATATGTAGTAAACAATTAATAAATGTCAATTGAGTCTGACATATTTTGCAGTTCTGATCAAGTTTTATAAAATGCATTAAAAATAATATCACATTATCAAGCAACTTTAAAATTAAATTTTAAGATACTAATTTTACTAAAAAATTAAGAAAGTGACAAGCATTATAATATTTGGTTGTGTTTTGATATTATAAAATTAGCTAAACTGCCTTGTCCCATGATAACCTTATGCATGCTCTACCTGTCTGTCTGTCTGTCTGTCTATTTATTTATTTTGACAAGTTAGTCCAGGTATTTAATATCAATGAGGTAGCCAATCTCTAAAATGGTTACCAATAATCCCTGCCTCCTACAATTCATACCCCTGGGTGATATCCCGCTACATTGTACCAGGATTGGTCTGTATGACCAATAGTATAAAGCAGAAGTCAAATGTGTCACCTCAAATATAAAATTACAAAGATCTTGGCTTCCATAATGGGTTCCTGGCACTTTGGTGCTCGTGCTCCTCTTTTTCTCCCTCTCTCTCTCCCTCTCTCCCTTTTTTCCATTTCTCTCATTTGCTCCTGGAGAACTCAGCTTTTATATTGTGAGCAGCCCTTCATTGAAGCCTACTTGGTAAGACAACTGAGGTGTCCAGCCAATAAGCATATTAATAGGTTTGGGGTTGAATCCTTTTAATCCCTGACCAAACTTATGATGTCTGTATTTCCAATAACATTCAATTTCCACCTCATGAGAGACTCCGAGCCAGAACTGCCCATCTTAGCCATTCCTACATTATCAACATAGGAGACAATAAATGTTTGTTGTTTTGAATTTCTAAATTTTAGAATAATATCTTATGCAGCAATAGAGACCTAATACAATCCTATCTAATAAAAGAGTAATATGCAAACTGACCATCACTCCAAAACATAAGATGGCCGCCCCCATGAGGTCAAAGATAGCTGAACAATGTGGACACAAGATGGCTGCCACAAGATGGCTGACAGAGGAGGGCAGTTATGGGTGATCAGGACAGCAGGGGAGGGTAGTTGGGAGGTACCAGGCCTGCAAGGGAGGGCAGTTGGGGGTGATCAGGCCTACAGGGGAGGGAAGTTATGGGTGACCAGGCCTGTAGGGGAGGGCAGTTAGGGGCAATTGGGCTGGCAGGGGAGGAAAGTTAGAAATGACTGGGACAGCAGGGGAGGGCAGTTAGGAAAAACCAGGCCTGCGGGGGAGGGGGGAGTTTGTTGGGGGCAACCAATTTGGCAGGGGAAGGCAGATAGGGGCAAGGGAAGGTAGTTAGGGGTGACTGGGCCAGCAGGGAAGGGCAGTTGGGGGTGATCAGTCTGGCAGGGGAGGGCAGTTAAGAGCAATCGGGTCGACAGGGAAGCAGTTAGGCATCAATTGGGTTGGCAGAGGAGTGATTATGGGGTAATCAGTCTGGTAGTCAGAAGCAGTTAGGGGCCATCAGGCAAGCAGGCAGGCAGGAGAGAGGTTGAGAGCCAGCAGTCCTGGATTGTGAGAGGGCAATCAGACATCCCTTAAGGGGTCCCAGATTGGAGAGGGTGCAGTTTGAGCTGATGGACACCCATGTACAAATTTCATCCACTGGGCCTCTAGTTACTTACTCTAAAAATTAACCTCCATCCTCAGTAGTTTTTACATAAAAAAGTTTAATCTTCACTCATTCAATGTTCATTGCAGATACATTCCTTATCGGGAGCACCTAAGTAGCTGGCACCCCATTGGTGACTCCAAGATTCAAGGCTCCTCACACCTAGTGACATCACCAACCTGTGGATTTAAAATCACCTAATGTCAACAATGGAAGTCTAGTAGCAGACAGAGAATAGGGAAAGAGAACATATATTAGGTAGGCTAGGTGTAGAAATGGCATAACTTTCTTCTGCACACAACCCATACACTGCAGTTACATGACCCAAGTTAAATGCAGGTTAACAGTGAGATTGATGAACATGTATCATTATCTCTGTTACCTTTCTTACTAACAAATTGTGACAAAGTTAGTAGTTACCAAGAGATCATCTGAGTAATCTGAAAAGTTGTCACACACAGATTTTGGCAGTTTCTGGATACCATATTACATGGGCCGTATCAGTCATTTCATAAAAAGATCTCTTAAAAATTTTTATAGGAGGTTAAAGTAAAATGTGAACAAAGCAGCAGAAATATGCCATTTTGACATTAAGATGTGCAATCTGAAAGCAACCAGACATGTTTGCTAACACATCAAAAGTTAAATGACATCATTTTTTAAACATCACTGGATACCACTTCAATATAAAAAGACATGCAAATGCAGGTTCTGAAATAGAGTCAATTACAAAGAAGTCATTGACTGATTCAGGATGTGATACATTTCAATTACTTTAATAATAGACGACATTAGCTGAAACCAGTTTGGCTCAGTGGATGGAGAGTTGGCCTGTGGACTGAAAGGTCCCAGGTTCGATTCCAGTCAAGGGCATGAACCTTGGTTGAGGGCACATCCCCAATAGGTCGTGTGCAGGAGGCAGCTGATCGATGTTTCTAACTCTCTATCCCTCTACCTTCTACCTTCCTCTCTGTAAATATCAATAAAATGTATTTTAAAAATATATATATACACCATTAGGAAATGGTGATATAATAAAGTCTAGGAATATGTTTGTAGAATTCCAGAAATTCGTAAGACTATTAAGGAGCTCTGCAGCGATATTCTTCAGCCTAGTTTTAAAATATCTTAGTAGCTCAACTTTCCTTTCCCAGGATGACTATACGGGCAGAATGTAAAATCAATACTACAACTATGTTACAACAGTTTAAATCTTTAATACTAGGCAGAAGTTACATTTTCACTTGTAAATTCCCTGAATCATTTGTTCTATGACCTCATGATTCTTAAAGACGGAATTTGGAAAACATATCGAGCAAGATAGCTGTTGAGAGCCAGTAACTGAACATGCAACTTCATAGTCCTAAGTGTGTTATTTGTTCATCTCACAAAATCAGAAGGTAAGCCAACTACTCATGTTAAGCTGATGCCTGTAGACTTTTCTAGCCTTTGCCTAATGCTGGCTGTCTCAAGGTCACACATTGGCCCTTACAGCTCTAGAAATAGAGCCACGTTTCCCTGCAGGAAGATGGGAAAAAAGAAAGAAGCTGTGCCTGTCATCTCGAATCTTTTATCAGGGAAGACATGCTTTTCAGATGTCTCTCCATCCCCGACCTCCACAGACGTCCATTTATGTCTCATTAGCCCAAAGTGAGTCACATCGCTCTTCAGGGCTGAGGCAGCCTGGCAAAGCAAAGGCAGGGAAATCCTGATTGACTTCAACAGAGTTCTTCACCTCAGGCCGGGTTTCTGCCAGCCTGAATCAGAGCAAGGTCTGTGACGCCGAAGAAGAGAGAAAAGATCCTGAGTAGGCAACTCTGAATGTCTACTCCAGTAGACACTTGATGACATAAGTAGCTTCGCCTTGTTTGCAGCATCCTGATTTTGAATTGCATTTACATCTGGCAACTAATATCATGACATTTCCCTGGAGGCAGTGCTAACTTAACGTAAAAAATTGGGTCTAGCAATGTGTGTAACACTTGAAAGCAATTGTTCATAAGCATATGCCATGATAACAAATAGTCCCCTGAAGGTTTTCAGGGGGGGAAAAAAGAGAGAGGGAGGGAGAAGAGATACAGATGGAGCTGTTTTGCAGACAAGTGTATTTCAGGTGGCAGCCTGAAGTGAGATTAGGGCCAGGAATTAGGCTTTTACTGAGAGCAAACGTGCACGTGCCAGTAACTCTACCTGACATGAAAGGGAGTCATTTATTTTCTTTGCATTAATATGTCCTGCTATCTGTGAACCTGGAATAGCATTTTTACTCTTGTAGAGATTATATAGATTACTTAAAAAGAGAAAGCGCTCTATGCTTTCAAAGGGCTTAGTGTATCACATCTGTTAAATCGCTATTGGTTTGTTGGACACATCAGAAAATGTACAGTGGTATTTTTTTAAGGTGCATTTTTAATTTATCTATATTTTCTGTCGTTCCACAACTTTCTTACAATATGAAGAGTGAGTCTTGTTGTTGTTGTTGTTGTTCATCTTCTGCACAAAATGTAGAGACTTTATCTTCATTAATTTCCTGAGCTGTAAAGGAACTTTATGAACCTGTTTGTTTAGACACTGAATCACAGGAAAGTTCTGTATCTTACAAATGCATCAGAAAATTGATGGGGTATATTAAAATGTTTGGGTTTTTTATGATTCTATTTTTTAAATTTTATCTAAATTTCTGCTTTCTTCTCTGTCCACGAAGTAAAATATAAAACTGGAAAAAACCCAAATTAGTTGTCATGATATACAGATTTTAAAATGCCCATAATGATAATTTACCAGCTCTGGACCTCACCTTTCTCCCTTAGGAAAATAAGGACCATGCTATCTTCCCTACTCTGCACGCACCATCTCCATAATCTAAAATGTGTCAGTAGATTTCCCAAATTGTATATATTTCTAATTTGTATGTATGCCAGGATGCAAATGTGATATGATTATAAAGTGATTTATACCTCTAAACCTAATATGTCCCATGTAATAACCTGGAACATATTAACTTGGGGATGCTAAATATTGACTACAGATTTTTTTTCAAGGCAGAATGGAATATAATTTGATTTGGGTTTTATAGTGTATATTATGCACAAGAGTGAACTGTAGGCAGCACACAAAACTCTTTGTAAAGGTGATACATTTATTAAAAACTAGGAAAGCATAGAAAATTGAATTCTATTGCTAAAAATAAGATAACATTGCTTGATATGCTTTTTCCCCATGTATGTTTCCTATCTGGTTTATGCACACACATCAGGAGATCCATCTTCTTTGTCCAGTTTGAGAGAGTAGATTGGCATAATTGCATAAAGAAGCATGGAGTAGGAAAAAGACCTTCCCACCTTGAATTTGTATTCCAAGATACAACAGAGTATCTACGAATAATAAAGCAAGAATTCAAGAGAAATGAATAGAGAACATACTTTTGTGGAGTTTTTTTGCATTATGCTTTTCAGAATATTAAGTATCTAAAAAATGTAATTCTCCTCACAAGTTATTGGCCCTATCCACATAGTGAGCTAACCCAGAGTACTTGGTGAGCATTCTGATTACTGCTGTAGTCTACCCATTTATGTAATACACTAGAGGCCCAGTGCATAAAATTTGTGCACTTGTGGGGGAGGGGTCCCTCAGCCTGGCCTGCACCCTCTCACAGTCTGGGAGCCCTGAGGGGATGTCTGACTGATGGCTTAGTGGGTCTAAGCCGTCAGTCAGACATCCTTAGCATTGCCACAGAGGCAGGAGAGGCTCCCACCACTGTTGCTGTGCTCCCCAGCTGTGAGCCTGGCTTCTGGCTGAGCGGTGCTCCCCTTATGAGAGCACATTGACTACCAGGGGAAAGCTCCTGCATTAAGTGTCTGCCCCCTGGTGGTCAGCTTGCATCATAGTGACTGGTCATTCCACCATTTGGTCATTTGCACATTAGCCTTTCATTATTAGCATATCTATTTACTCCTGTCCTCCCACACGTGGAAAGCTCTCAATATCTCACTGAAGAAGCTATCCCAACAAAATACCCAGCCCCACAACCAGCTCAAAGTTTAAGTGCATTGTTATTGATTGTTTTTTTTTCTTTCTCCTTTATGTGTAGATACAGTTCCTTCTACCTTCTGGTAGAGATTGCTAAGCATAAAATAAGACAAATTATCCCCATTGAAAAATGCAAAACAAGCATAGTATGCAATGGTGGAAACAAGATGCAATGGTGAATAACTATGGTGCTCTTAACTAGCAAGGGAAACAATGAGATGTTAGTTGCTGTTATAAACATTGACTAATGACTAGACATTTTGGAGAACTCCCACTCTAGAGCTATATATATATATATATATTAACCCGTGATTTTGGGGGGTAAAGGGGATGAAGTTCTGTGCCAATTATTCCTCATAGCCCCTATCTCCACATGCTGGATGAGTCTCCATATTTTAATATACTCCTTGATCACATAGAGTGTTGGAGTTCTCAATCCTGAATTGACTCATGGGAGGTATGGGATAGTCACTGTCTTTCTGGTTTCTTTGTAAAACAAATAGTTTAGAAGTTCAGTAAATGTCCATTTAATTTGATTTTAGACAAGTTCAATTGGCAGTAACCATACCCAAAGTCCTTTCAAACAAAGTTTTCAAATCATTATTTCTTTGTTACTTCAAATCTACCTCTATTGCTTACTGAAGCTATAATGAAGCTTTCAGGTTCAGGTATAAAGGCATTACCCATAATCTAACTTTACTCTGAGGCCCTTTAATTGAGAGGTGTGTTTCTTTGTTGCTTTTAATTGTGTGTCACAGCATTAAAACTGACCTGTTACTTGAAATATTTTAAAATGTAAAGATACATTTGGGTCTTTGGGCATTGAAGCCTTTTAAAACCTCTTTCTTTTCCAACTTTGACTCCAGTTTCCTGATCCATTTATTTTCTTTCATGTAGACTTGTTGACTGATTCTTTCTTTTAATACCTTGAAAGCCATCATCAGTAACAACTTTTATATATACCTCTAGGATTCTGTTTGTAGCCTCTTTCCTCCAAAATGAACATTCCACCTTCAAAGTTATTACAGGCAACACTTGGAACAAATATTTGCTGTTAGGTCACATAGCTCACCAACTTTTCAGAACACAAAAACAATTTATTCATAGCCATGGCCCAACTGCGAAGGCAACACAGTGTTGTTCAAGAATTTTATTAGGTTGTTACCTATTTCTGTAACTGGTTACAGTACCAGGCATTCAATTAGCCCCCAAATATCAGTAGCACATCACACTAGACATTTGTTTTGTCTTGCTGTTACGTGTTTGACACAGCTCAGTGAGGGATTTTATTGGACATAATCCTCAGAAATCCCATCTGATGGAAGTGCCACAATCTTGTAATACCGTGTGGCCCTGGGTTAAATGCTCATGCCTCATTGCCCAGAACTGGTTATATAGCCAAACATGAAAGGTACTCTGTTAAGAAAGAGACATTCATAGAATAAATATTTTGTGAGCACTTGCCTTTGCCATATTCACCTAAATCACAGTTTGTTTGAAACTCTGAAAGTACATCCTATCTAATAAAAGGGTAATATGCAAATTGACCCTAATGGCAAAACAACCAGAAACTACTGGTCACTATGACATGCACTCCCATAGGGGGAGCTCTGCTCAGGGGCAGACGCTTCATGCAGGAGCTGTCTTCTGATGGTCAATGCACTCCCATAAAGGGAGCTCTGCTCAGCCACAAGCCAGGCTGATGGTTGTGAGCGAGCAACAGTGGTGACGGGAGCCTCTCCAGCCTCTGCAGTAGTGCTAAGGAAGTCCAACTGAGGCTTAGGGTTCCCGGGCTGCCAGAGGGATGTCTGACTGCCAGCTTAGGCCCAAACCCCCAGGGAGCGACCTAGGCTGCAGGTAGACATCTTCCTCAGGGTCCCAGACTGTGAGAGGGTGCAGGTCAGGCTGAGGGACCTGCCCCCCAGAGTGCATGAATTTCATGCACTGGACCTCTAGTCTATATATATTTAAAAAAAAACCTAATATGCAAATAGACTGAACAGTGGAACAGCTAAACAACCGGTCGCTATGAGGTGCGCTGACCACCAGGGAGTATGCGCACAGAACATGGTGGATGTTGGTTATGGATAGATAGTGGAGCTGGTGACCAGGCGCACCAGACTAAGTGGGATGTTGGTTGCTGTCATCAGGGCAAGCCTCTGATATTATTGAAAATTCTTTGCTCCTACACACTGTGGTCCTTCCTGCCCAGCATTCACACCTGCTGCTGGTGTTGTCAGCAAATGGGAACAATGGCTGCTGTCCACAATTGCCCCTCAGGGCTTCTCCACTTACTCCTGTTCCTGAGGGGTGATAAAGGCTGGCGGCCATCTCTTAGACCCACTGCCAGTGATGGCCATGCTTGTACCTACAGCTGGTGCCATAATCACTCAGACCTGTTGCTGGTGCCCAGTGCTGATCCCAATCACTCAGCGCCATCAGTGGGTGTGAGCAGCGGCTGCCAGCCCTGATCACCACCACCCTGCTCACCATGTTCAGTGCTCTGCCACCTCATGCCAATGCCCGCCATGTTTTGTGCCCGCCCCCTGGTAGTCAGTGCTCTTCATAGCAACTGGCTTCTCCACCTCCCCCTGCTCCTGAGGGGCGATCAGGGCAGCAGCTACCACTAGTACCTGCTGCTGGTGCCGGCCCTAATCACTCTGTGATGTCAGCAGGTGCAAGAGAGGCCCATGCTGTCAGCTTGTGGGAGCATCGAAGGTGGGAGTGGGGCTGGCAGAAAGGGGACCAGAGACCATGGTGGGAAGGGCTGGGTGGGAGCTGGGACGATGGGCCTGTGTCCACAGCAGCCTTGTGGCCCACAGTTCTTTTCAAGGTGCATGAATTCGTACACTGGGCCCCTAGTAGAAATATAATTCTGTAAACACTCAAATAATTTTAAAAAGATTTTCAAATGTTCAGAGTCTCGATCACACAACATAGAAATAAGTTAATAAATGAGCTTAATTATAGTAGTTCCACTAACACCTCTAGCTTCAATTAATTTTAAATTTAGGAAAAGACAGTTGAATTTCTGAATTGTCAAAGAGTAACAGTCTACAAAACTGATTCAAATGGAGCCTAACTTTTAAAAGGATTGTGGTTTACATCTAGACGTGTAAAAATAGTACAATAAGATTTTCTTTTAATTTAATGTGGCTTTAGGAGAGAGAAACTAATAAAATTGTCATTGTGCTGTTTTTTACTCCTTATGTATTTAAGAGTACATATTTGTAAATTAAGTGGGAAAAGACCAAGTTTTTTTGTAATAGTTAAAATCAAGGAGTAGATGTGTCAAGCACAGCTTTTTAAAATTTCCTTTCATTCTTAGTTTTTATTGTTGTAAATTAAAAAACAAATTGCCCTGCTAAAACCGGTTTGGCTCAGTAGATAGAGCATTGGCCTGTGGACTGAAAGGTCCCAGGTTTGATTCTAGTCAAGGGCATGTACCTTGGTTGCGGGCACATCCCCAGTTAGGGGGGGGTGCAAGAGGCAGCTGATCGATGTTTCTCTCTCATCGATGTTTCTAACTATCCCTCTCTCTTCCTCTGTGTAAAAAAAATCAATTATACATATATATATATATATATATATATATATATATATATATATATATATATGTATATATAAATTGTCCTAGCCAGTTTAGCTCAGTGGATAGAGCACTGACCCTCGAACTGAAGGGTCACAGACTCAATTCTGGTCAAGGATATGTACCTTGGTTGCAGGCTCAATTCCTGCCCTTGGTTGATGTGTCTCTATCACATGTGGGTGGTAACCAACTGCTATGTCTCTATCACATTGATTTTTCTTTCTTTCCCCTCCCTTCCATTCTTTCTAAAAATCAATGGAAAAATGTCCTCAGGTGAAGATTAACAAAACAAATCCAAAAAATTAATTCATGTAGGCCTTAAATATGAAAAAGGGCATGCAAGATTTAACTTTGAATAAAGATCCCTTCCTTCTAATGAATATTTTGATTAAAGTAATAAACCTTTAAAGTAGAGATCATTATGGTAATGTAAATGTGGTCTAAAGAGCAGCTGATGCCACCTGAGACATGAAACATTTAATTTAGAAATGAGTCTCCTTCCACATTTAGTTTCTTTTTCTTACTGTTTTATTTCACTGAAATTAAAGACTTCTGTGGAAACAGAATAATTACTTCCTAAAAATTCATAAGCTTCTATTTTATATTACCCCATAAAGGTTTCAATCCATGTTTTATACGCTTATAATTGTTTGCCACCACTGATTATAATACCATGAATAAAAATAGCCTCAGGTAATCAATCCATAGGAAAACATTGTGGAAATCTAACTTACCATAATTGGTTTTCTCTGTGATGTACATAACACAACTAAATAACTAGGAAATATTGCCTTAACACTAGGTCTTGTCTGATCCTCCAGTTATATTTGCATGATCCAATCTCCTTTCCTAATAGAAAACTTATTTTTTCTAATGCAGCAGTTCATTTTCTTTGTTTTAAAGACCCACTTGCCTATCCAATGAGAGCCATATGTGGTTCTCATTCCCCAGGGGAAAATATGCACAACATTTAGGAATAAGATTACAGTTTGTTACTAGGTCTCAGGTTAATAGTTTTTTTTTAACATAAATATATTTTTTATGCCTGTCTGTTATAGTTTTGAGAATAGAAGATGTTTCATTTTTTGGATTTGGTCCTGGTATAGATCCCTTATCTCTGTCACTAGATAATGTCCTTAGATTACAGATACACTGCTCATACAGAACCTCAATAATTACCTAATTTTCCAAATATTATCGGTTCTTATGTCTTTCCTATACTCCACCACTCCCTCACTCCTTACCCTGCCCTCCTTTTTCCCAGGAATGTTTTTGAGCACTTAGATTGTATCTCCAGATGTACACTATTTCTCTGCTATCAATTTTGCATTGATTTTCCAGTTTCATAAATTCACTTTTCTCCTTTCTATAAGCAAATGCTATTCCAGTGACCCAAGAAAGTGCATTCACATAACATTTTTTTTTACTTCAAAAGAAGTAAAAAATTTATATGGTATAAATTTAAAGAGATTTCTGGGAATCTTTTAAACCATGATACTTTAATTCTGCCCAGAGTAAATGTCATTGAATTTTAGTGTGTGCATTTAATTTGAGTTTCAGGAATATGTACTGAATAATGAAACTCAATATATTTCCATTATGTGATGGAAATTACATTGTGAAAACTCACAGTAACATCTTTCACTAAAATCTAAAAAAAAAAATGATAAAATTAAGGTCATAAAATTTGGGTTTGTGTGTTGGATTTTCCTAGCATACATTTGTTCCAGACCCTAATAGGTCTGGTCTCAATTTCCTCACCTGCAAATTGATATGTTGGGATAAACAATCTTTAAATATTTTCAACCATAACTAGCCAGTTTACTAGGTTAGTCAATATTTAAATTGTGTTTTACTTACTCCAAAACCATGAGTTAAACCAGCTTACAAAGATTCAGATAGAAAAATTAATGAAAATATAAATAATGCCAATAATTCTGGCACCAGTTTTTTTGTGTACAATGAGCTAAAAGAATTTTTTTTCAAATTGGGCAGAAATATAACTAAAATACATAAAAAACATTAAATTAAAAATAATAAAAACCCCATGCCCAGGCACGGAAGATCTCCAGTTATTTCAAGACCCAAAGACTCTTTTGTTAAGCATATAAAATCTATGGTTTCCTAAAAAACTGCCTCTTCCTAAAAATTCTTTGAGAAAAGTTATTTGTGGGCATTTTGTCCACATCATTAGCTGAAAGATGTTTTCAAAGCCCAATTTGTTAGTTTTGAGTAAGGTGATATTTTTCTGATAACTCTGATAAAGGTCTTTCAAACTGAGAGAAGCATCCTTGAATGAGTAATTTTAAACCTCATGGGAAAAGATAAGAATAGGAAGCAATGTTGGGCGTAAGCCAAATAATGCAATGTTGAATGTTTTATACTAAAATAAAATAATAAATAGATGGTACTATTTGAATAAAATGTAATTGTATCTTACCCATTCTACATGGGGATCACAACACATCCTCTCAGTTTTTTCTGTTGCCAAGATGCCTTCTTAAGAGGATGATCATTCAGAGCCCATGAGGTCATGACATTATTATGTGTAGGGAAGATAATAATGTGGGCTATGCATTAATTGGGAAAGGAATATTCTAGGTATTGTACTAGATAGCATATACTCAGACACTGTCAGAAACATTTGAGTGCAATTCAGGCAGTTCCACCCTGGCCTTTTGACTTCTCCATGATTAGCTACTGAGTTTGGCACTTGGCAATTATCCCAGCCTTTCTGTATGTACTCCAGCCTTTGGAAGAAAGGATTAGGAGAAACTTTTGTTCTGTATTTTCAGCAGTTACTTTTCTTCTACTGTGTAATTCCATAGCAATAATTAAAACAATGACTTTGCCTTTGAGCCACAAAAAGAAAGGATCTCACTGATGCTTTAGTGAAGTCTGAGGCTTGGAGTGAGAAATTGCTTGTTTGTTTCAGCCCGTTTAGTTTTTTGGATACCACTTCATAATACCTGCACAGCTTTCCGATGTAGTCAGCAGTTTCACTCAAGTGAACATCATTAATCCCTCTTTACCTAACAGCTGTGTAGTTCACAAATGCCTTAATATCTTTACAACAAGAGGGAAACAGAAAACAGTAGTTATGACCCCTTAACAAAGTCTCCATTTATAATGAATCCAGTAATTCTTGAATGTTTTCATTATACTATGATACATGGGTTGAAGAAATACATCTATATGACAAAGGAAGATGATATGTCAATAATAGAATGTGTACAAGATAATGATTTCCTATTCCCAACTCATTTTATCAGCATTTGAATTCAGGGTGATTTTTTTATGATAATATCCAATCTTACCACTAAGAGGGTTATTAAGATAAAAAAACAAGTAGCAGTTTTCTACAAGATTAAGCATCAGTAAAAAAATAATGTTATTTGATTTATTACCATGCCATGGGTTTTACTTGGAAATAATTGTTCTTTTATGCCTTGAGGATTTGGGTGCTGTTATTGTTGGTTAGATGAGGATGATACCGGCATAGCTACAAATGCTCCTAGTGCGCTGGATATTTATGCATTTCTGGTATAATAATTCTATGCTTATAGATGTTTTATTTTTCAGGTAGATGAACTCCATGTACAATGAGGATTGAAAAAAACTAATATTTTATCTGATATCCTATTGATTAAAGACCAGGCTAAGAAATTAGGCAGCCCTTGTACCCCATCCTGGCCCTAGCTTCTTCCAGCTACCTGATTTGGTGATATTGATTCTTAGCTCATAAGTATGTTGCAAGTATGAAACGTGATCATGCATGTGAGGCCATGAGCACAGTGCCTGGCACTCAGGTTATTGTAGTTATGATTGATAGGGTACTTAAGGTATTTTTAATTTAAAGGCATCATATATTTTATAAACTCACTGCAACATCTAATCAATTTTGTGTCATTTGAGGCTTGCAATGCTTCATTTTTATAAAAATGTGAAGGTCCCATAAATTTAAGCATGATGTATATAAAATTTCTGAAGCCTCTCTTGAATTGAGGCTGTAAGAGGTCAACAAAACAAGAGTTCACAGTGTAAGTGACATTAATTTTAGAAAGGAGAACTGTATGCATTGTAACAGACATCATTATGTCACACAAAACAAAGGATATGAAGGGAGTTTTGTGTCTCGCCGGCTTCTGCTTAGGAAGTCTGAGTAGTGTGGCTAAGGGACAGTTCTCTGTCTGGATCAGCTGTGACCTCAAACTGAGACATCTGTTTCTTTGTTGCCTCTGAAATTTCTTTGTTTGTTTTAAGAAATTTCTTTAAGAAAACATTTACTGTGTGATTCTACTTGATTCCAGACATCTGTAAGAATAAGAGTGGCTTGCTCTTCCAAAGTTTACAATTTTTTTTGGGGGGGGGAAAGGGGGAAGATATGTTGTTTTTAATATGTCCTTGATAAGACTGTAAACTTTGTATATTGTGCCATTATATACTCATTTACCAAAGTCTCTACTTACCTACAATAATATCTTCAATTGCAGGCTGTCCATTTTAATAGATAATTGGATGGAGCTCATACTTTCCTCTGTCTATTGAAGTTTTACTATCTAGGCATAGTGATGAATGAGGTGTGTGTTTTTTTTATTTTACAAAAAGAAAAAGAAAAATGAATCCTGTGATAGCCTATATTGACAAGAAGATTTATCTCCTTTGCGTGAGAACTGATAAAGCGAGGTCCATAGCATATTCTTGTGTGTCTCCATTAAATAAATAAATATATACTTTGGAAGCACTGACTTTCAGCCTTTACTTGCCATCACTTCATAGTATAGTAAACTGTACACAAGCACCACGTGGCAGTATGCACTGTATGAAGGTAAAGGAAAGTGCACTTTTTAAGTGACGTAGTATAATTGTAACCACACACACAGGTTGCATTGCAACTTTGGAAGATATTGAATTAGCTATATATTCTGGTGACGTTCTCAAGGAGCCTCAACAAGACAGTGAATTTGAATGTGCCATGCACACTAGATCCAAAATGGCTCAAATTAGAAGGGGGAAATAGTAGATTCTGCAAGATAGTTTGTGAAATACTTTTAGATGGAAAGAAATAACTGATATTAGTAGCTAATATAGCCAATACATAGATCAGTTGTACAATATAGTAAATATTACTTATGTAATTATTTGTGATTAAATTTAATTACTGTTCTGTGTATATGAGTCTAGGCAATGCCATAAAGAAATTTTGATGGTTTTCAAAGTGGCAAGGTATCTTTATACCTATTTGTTCCAAGTATATCACTGACACTGTATCATAGTGAGTTACCCTCTCTTAATTTGTTTCCTCATTTGTAAAATAAAAATAATAATAGTTTTTACAATGTAAGTTGTTATAAAGATTAAATGAAATAAAATATATAATATAAATTAAAATAGTTCATATATACATGATTAATAGTTGACCCTATAAACACTTATCTTAAAATTGTGTGCTAGAATATGCAGGATACTTAATCACATAAATAAAATGATACTATTTATATTTATAGCTAGAAGATAAAAATGTCAATATTTAAAATTAAATTTCTATTTATAATTTATGAATATAAGTATATAACAATATTTTAGAGAAAAAAATTAAACAAGTTGCTTTTAAAATTGCATGTTTTATGTATATAAAAATTTAGATAGCTCTTCATAAGGTATGCTTTTTTAACATCTCGAGGTTGTTTCAGATAGTTCTTCATGAGAGACTAGCAATAAAATTCTGTTGAAATAATAATAAGGGACCAATTTCTGGTCTTGACATTTAATCTCTGAATAACAGGAGCAAGCTATATCATCTTCCGTGATTTCTGAATTTCTCCCCTAGGCACATATAAAGTAATTGTCATGTTGATAAATCCATTCTTTGTTGTAATTTTAAAGGTAGGCATAATAGAGTGAAAAACTTTTTAAAAGTCTCTCTACCTTGCACACTTGAAAGAGTGTGTTTTTAATCTAACACATAAAATTATATTAGAGACTGGCGAGTGTGCAGCAATGGAAGAAATGCAGTCATTTCTTCCATTGCTGCACACTCGCCAATCTCTTCTGAGACCAATGGATATTAGTCGCTACTTAACATTGTGAAATATTCTTTATACTTTATATATTCAGTACAACTAGTTATAATTCTTTAGCATTTCTAAAATAGCTCTTTTTCTGCAGTAACAATAAACTAATAGGGTCATAATTTATTTCCCCATCAGCTATTGCCTAATTTTTTGCTACATTTTTTAGAAACTTAGTCAAAAAAAGTTTGACTAAGTTCAAAAAATTGAAGATATTCTGTCTTCATTTCTTCTCCTTCCCTCCTTTTTACTTCTTTACTCTCACTACACTTTTATCTGCTCTTAATCAAAGTAAAATGATCCCATTTTGCTAAATCCTATGATAGTTCTCAGTCTTTAATTTGGTAAACCTATTGACAACAATATATGAATACTTCTTATGGTTTCAAAAATGCCAGATGCTCCAGATTTTTTCCCTTCTATCTCCTTCTCTGGTTCCTCCTATTTTCCCCAACTTATGACTGAGAGTCCTCAAGATTTTGTTTTTTGTTCTTGGTACGCTAACCATTATCTGTATTCACTCCCAGGGCAATCTAATCTAGTCTACTGTCTTTGAATGCCATCTAGATGATAGAGAATCCAAACTTTTCTCTCTAGTTCAAATTTCTCCCCAAATCCACACTCATATGTCAATGACTTATCACTCCCAGTTATATAACAGACATTTCAAACTCAACATGACTGAGGCTAGATCCTGATATTTCTCCCAAAGCCTATTCCCCTACAGCCTTCTTGATTCATGGCCACTCCATCTTCCAGTTGGTCATGTAAAAAACTTTGAACTGAACTTTCTTTTCCCTCTTTGATACATTCCATATCGATCCTATGAAAAAAATAATTTGTTTCTACCTTCATAATCCAAAAACTTACCACTCTTCACTTTCTAGACTATAGTCTGAATGATATCTTTCTCTCACCTGTATTATGCATTAACATTTTATCTGATCTCTGAACTTCCATTGCTTCTCCTATCTAGTCTATTCTAGTGGCTAAATTAATTCTATCAAACATGTTACAACATATTATTCTTCCACTAAAACCCCTACAATGACTCCTCATTTCAAATTTTTCAGGTGAATACCTAGGAAAGGGATTGCTGGGTCATATAGCAACCCTATTCGAGGATTGAGCCCATAACCCAGGATTGAACCTGGGACCTTTCAGTCTGCAGGCCAATGCTCTATCCACTGAGAAAAACAGGCTGAGCAGTAATGCACTTCTTAATTTTTTGAGGAATTGCCAGACTGCTTTTCACAGTGGCTATATCAGTCTACATTTCCACCAGCAGGGAGTGAGGGTTTTCTTTTCTCTACAACCTATCCAACATTTATTATTTCTTGTCTTATTGATAATAGCCATTCCAATAGGTGTGAGGTGGTATCTCATTTTAGTTTGGATTTGCAACCTGGAAAATGTATATCATTTTCTTTTTTTGTCGCTGTTTTTTTTTTTCTTTTTCTTTATTGATTAAGGTATTACATATGTGCCCTTATCTCTCCACTACCCTTTCCTCTCCCACTCCTGCCCTAAACCTCTCCCCCCACTGTCTGTATCCATTGGTTAGGCTTATATGCATGCATACAAGTCCTTTGGTCGATATCCCCCCACCCTCCTCTGCCTTCTCTCTGAGGTTTGACGGTCTGACCAGTGCTTTTCTGTCTCTGGATTTGTTTTTGTTCATCAGCTTATGTTGTTCATTATATTCCACAAATTAGTAAGATCATGTGATATTTATCTTTCTTCAACTGATTAATTTTGCTTAGCATAATGCTCTCCAGGTCATCCATGCTGTTGCAAATGTCTGGAGTTTCTTCCTTTTTTATAGCAACATAGTATTCCATTGTGTGGATGTACCACAGTTTTCTAATCCACCTATCTGCTGATGGGCAGTTAGGCTGTTTCCAAATCTTAGCTATTGTAAATTGGGCTGCTATGGACACAGGGTTGCATATTTCCTATCTGATTCTTGTTTCTAGTTTCTTGGCATATATTCCTAGAAGTGGGATCAGTGGGTCAAATGGGAGTTCCATTTTTTATATTTTTGAGGAAACACCATATTCTTCTCCATAGAGGCTGCACCAATCTGCATTCCCACCAGCAAAAGTATCATTTTCTTTTTTTCAAAATACATTTGCATCATTTTACCTCCCTTTATCCTCACAGCATATTTTCTGCAATGCAGGCCCCTCATTTTAGTCTGAGAAACTGAAACAGAGATGTAGGATAATACCAAAGACTCGGAATTCAGTATAACCCCTGTCCCCCACAAGTACATTAGTATCAGTAAATGAAAACTAAAATTGATTTGTTACAGAACCAGTAGAAATAGGTCATGCTCTCTCAGATGCAGTGGTTTGATTCTTTATGAATGCATGCCTTCTTTGTATTAAAGATTCTTTGTATTACAATCTCTTTAACAAGAGATTGTTAAAGCAAATTTGGTACAATAAAATTAAACCTTGGGGTGCTTTCATATATAGTCAAATCAGTTCCCTGATTAGGTATGCTTAACTTAGAATTTTATTTCTTGACCCATGTTAATAGGTAAAGTTTTACCTTGTCTTTATTAAGAAGGAGGAAGAGAGGGAAGGAAGGAAAAATGAAGAAAAGTAATTGATTAGATTTGTGAAGTTTGAACATAGTATAATCCACAATAAATTAGGAAAACTAGGAGCAATATAAAATATACTTGCTAAAAAAAACAAAAACCCTTGCTTAAATAATTGTCCATGAATACCACACATGTGTAAGGTGGCTAGTACACATTTGCTTTTCACATAAATTCCCATCTTTAACTGCTTAAATGTTTTTAAACAAGCAAGGTATTAGTGGAAATATGATAGACGTGAACTTTTATATATATTTTACAAGGTAATATGAATAAGATTTTCCTGAGGGGGAAAAATGGGTCTGTGAAGTGAGAGGGAGACAAAATAATAAAGGAAGCTGAGGATATAATTATCTTTTCATGAAGTTCTTGGTATCTGGCACTGAAAACAGAATTTGTCTGTAGAATCTGACACAGAAAACTATTCCAGGTGTTGAAGACAAAGGTGGCAGGTGGCATAGCATGGCAGGAAGTGGGGAGAGAGAAAAAGACGTGGGGAGAGAGAGAGATTGAGCCCTTGACCAAGGTGAAATGATAGTCAAAACTCCAAAATCAAATGATAAAAGTTTCATTTCTAATTTCAGAAGAGAAAATAATTTCAACTGTATTCTAAATCCATATACTGAGTCGAAATGAAGAGTCAAGCAAGTCAATCAGTTCACAGTTTTTATATGTTATAATATATGGATGTCAGCATACCCCAGTATCTTTAAGCTCTAATAATATTGAAACTAGTATCTTTAAAAAAAATTAAAGGGAGTTATTTTTTGAGGTGAAACAGAGAGAAGTATTAAAACTAGAGCTTTGTCATTAAAATTTACCTGCAATATTAAACTCCTCTAGCAATATTCTCATCCTACACAATTAATTTGATTAAATAACTTTATAAAGAAGCATAGATAACCTTCCCGAGACAATGAGCATATGTGAATGTGTCTGTATGTATATATAATAAGTTATTGCACTTTACTTACCTTATTTTTTGCTTGTGATTTGAAATTTACATTTCAAAGTTGGTACAATAAAATTAAACCTTGGGGTGCTTTCATATATATTTGATTGGCTGCCTCAAGCACATCTCCTCCTGGGGATGTGCACTGCCTGGGAATCAAACTGCGACCTCTTGGTTGATAGGCCCATTCTCAATCACTGAGTCTGGGCAGAGTCCTTTTTAATTATATTCTACATGTTCTAGTATTTCCTAAATATTCCTAGATCACCTTGAATATATATTTGTAGTTTAAATATAATATAACAGTGACTGATAAATTGAGCCATTACTTATGATACATTGATAATCTGAAGTGTTACTAAAAATTACTGCAATGTAATGAAATGTTTTCTGGAATTTTGAATTGTAGATACTGAATTAATGTAATCAAAATAATTTACTCATTTATGTAATTTTCTGCTTTAGAAAATGATATTGTATCCATTAATTATCTTTATTGTATCACAAAATGGTTATTTAAATGTCCTTATTAGAAAATTTATATAAGCATATAAACATACATTTATTATTACACACATGTATAGACATATATAAATAATTATTATATGGGATATTAATGCTAATGAAATTATGATTACTCTAAAAATTTTGATAAATTAATGAATAATACTCAGCCCACATATAGAATTCTAATACCACATTTTTAACAATGTTTCTCTAACCAAACAGAGTTTTTAATTAATTTTTGGGAAAAAATTTATAATATTCCTACATGTGCTTCTATTCGTATAAGGATTACACTCTTCATAACCACCACATGACATGCAGCTTCAGTTATGGGGCAGCAGAATGCCTTTGGATGGTTTATAGAGAGAGAATGCACAGGAGGTAGGGCTGCTAATACTTTTATAAAAAATAAATGTTATTTTTTTTATGAAGTTGCATTACCACTGGGCACAACACTACTGAAGTAGCACCTCACACCTACCTCTGTCGCCTACACAGACCTTTAGTTAATAGAAATTAAACTCAGATGAGTTTGTCAGAGTGTTGGCACTAATAAGAGTTTGAAAGATGATCCCTGTCAATGTTTTGAGTTTATAAATGAGGAAACTGAGTCTCCTGGAGGTTTATGCGTGTGGTCTAGGGCTAGGCAACAACAAAAGCGGATGGAGAGCCAGCAGATTTGGTTTGCAGTCTTTGTTCTGCCAGTTGTATATAATTTTTGGAAATTGTTCTTAATTATTCTGAAGATTATTCTGGAACTTAGTTTTCCCACCTGTGAAATGTTAGCTGAAAAACATATAATGACAATGATGAAATATTGTCATTTTGGTCAACATGGATGGATCTTGAGGGCATTATGCTAGATAATATTTCACTCACTAGTCAGAAAAGGATCAAAACAATTTCATTTATGTGCATCTGTAATCTTCAATTCTGTAATCTTCATTTTAGCTTTTCACTGTGGGCACTTTAAACACAGGATTTTATAGCATTATTGTATTATATCTTAATATATTTTAATTATAATAAGATATATAAAGTGGGCTAAATTATATATTTCAGAAAAGATTCTTACTTAGATTTTCATATCTTTGTCATTTTGTGCTTAATAATAGCACTCTGAAAATGTATTAATCATAAGATGATGAATTCTAGTTTGTCTAGAGAGTTCTGGTTTAACTTATTTTTTTAGCATAATTAGTTATCCCATTCCACTTTCAAAAGTGTCCAAGTTTGATTTAAAAAATGATACGGTTTTCTTAGTTATCTATCACTAATTGAAGTCTCTCAAGTAAAGTATAGTACATCACCTTATAAAGTATAGATACATTGCCTTTCTCCAAACTGGATATATTAGTGCTAGAGTCCAGTTACATACTGTTATAGGCTGTCCAAGCAGGTCACACTCAAAGGCTAATCATGGGCCAAATAAATGAGGCATGTGGCCTGTGGTCAATGAGTTTGACCTGTTTGGGTTATACTACATATTTTAGTTTTTAAATAAATTTTCACATACTCTTGAAAGACTAAATGATATGTGCAAAAAGTCTAGGATTTTCAAAATACAGATATATCTTTTTGGTGGGCAAGAAATTGCATTATTTTCCCCCTAAGCCTAATTCAATAACAATGAGCACATCTTGCCTTCCTATTTTAGAAAACACCTAAGGAACACAAATCAAAAACAACATACAGCTGCAACCGGTTTGGCTCAGCATCCGCCTGTGAACTGAGGGGTCCCAGGTTCAATCCCAGTCCAGGGCATTTACCTTGGTTGCAGGCACATCCCCAGAAGGGGGTGTGCAAGAGGCAGCTGATTAATGATTCTCTCTTAATGATGTTTCTAACTCTCTATCTCCCTCTCTTTCTCTCTGTAAAAAAATCAATAAAATATATTTTTTTAAAAACACACAGTACACATTCCTAATGATGGTATTACCAAGTGATAGTAGTTGCAATTTTTTTAAATGGGGGTTATTGGTAGGAATATCTTTCTGAAATAACAGAGCCAACCTTATACTAAGAGGTAGGTTGTACCTGAGGTTTAGTATGCAATTTCGCTGCTCTCTGTGTAATTTCTGATCTCACTCAGTGCTATACTATCTCCGGTCTTTAATTTCTCTTCTATATTTCTCCTTCCAAATTATCTGTTACTCTGTTTGCCTTTCAGACATTAAATATTCATTATCACAGAGCTCTGTATGCAAGGCCCATCTTAATAAATATTCTTTATGAATGTAATAAACATTTACATGTTTTATTTGCTCCATTGTAAAAAGAGAATAGCATTTAATTACTGGATCCTTGGATTAGGGAACCCCTCTTGTTTCCAGAGATTTTCTAAAATTGCGGCAATTATTGTAATAGGTTCTTGATTGATCTCAACTACTACTCAAGTCTACTTTATACACCCTTGGATAGCACAGATCTGTGCACTAATTTTAAATTGACTCCCTGATTAAAACTTCTTGGTGGTTCTCTTGTTGCCCACAGGATACCCAAATGACTGCCTGGGGTATCTGCTGGTGTCATTCATCAACCAAGAAGTAACTCGAGCAACAAATAAATGTCCTGTACAATAATTGAGGGCGCGGGGAGAGCATGGTTTAAGATATACTACTTGAAGATGCTGTCAAAAATACATAGAGTATTTCCCTGCACTTTCAGTTCTAGAATAGAATCTGTGAAGCATTCATGATTGAGTTATAATAGAAATAATAGGAACCATGAACAAATAGTAGGTAATTAAGGCTTTGGGACTGAATGCATTATAATTCTATCCCATTCTATCAAAATGCTAATGAGTCTGTCTCAAGATGCACATATAATCTCCTTGAGAAAGTTATTTTCCCAGAATTTAGAGTGGACTCAAGAACATGTCATTCCTAATTATTATTTTTTGTTGCAATGTATTATATTAATTATTTTATGTGTGCTATAATGAGTGACTTTTGCTTAACTTGGACAGAAACATCTAGTGATAGAGCTAATGAATATCCTATTCCATTCTTCTTAAAATTTATAAATAAGAGAATATGCTTTATGAGACTAAATAATCAACTGTAAAATAAATTATGGCTACACCAGTGTTTCTAAACTTTATATTTGGCTTGAGGATTATTCTTCCAGCCTTTCACGTGTGAAATGGAAGTTCTCATTTTGGTTTGTGTAAGAAAGCCCTAGGTCATTTAACTGGGGCAATGGGGCTGGAACCCTTCCAGTCTTTCTCTATATCTACATTTTATTAACCTTCTATGGGTTTGGTTTTCCAGGAAATAAATGTTAATTTCTGTCAGTTATGATTGTCCAGTTTCTAGTAATTCTAAAAATCACATATACAATTTTAATTTGCCCATTCTCTTTATAGAAAACATGAATAAGAATCCTATTGTATCTTAATGTAGAAAATATGAATGTGTGTGCACACATACACACAAAGAGTAAAATTTGGTCATCAGAGGCTTTGACTCAGTCAAAGCCTTTAATTTTCAAATCTTAAGCTCCTAGAAAATGCAATAAAATAGATTTTTTTCTTTCCTTTAGAGAGAGAGGAATAGAGAGATAGAAGCTTCCAAGAGAGATATCCATGGGTTGCCTCCTGCATACACCTTACTGAGGATTGAGCCTGCATCCCAGGCATGTGCCTTGACTGGGAATTGAACCAGGGATTTCTTGGATCATGGATCAATGCTCAACCACTGAGCAACACTGTCAGGCAGGATAAAATAGATTTTAAGAAACACTTAGTTCAAGCACAAATCAGATATCCAAATCCCTCTTGTAATATTATAGCTAACAGATGTGTCTTTTCTCATTGGCACCCTCCCAGGGGTCATTTGGTGGTATGAAACCATTGTTGTCCAGAGGCCACACTTTAGCCACAGCAACTCCCCATTTTCTACACATTGAACTTTTATGTAATATTTCACTTAAATAAATAAATGGTCCTGAAGATTAATTGGAGAAATAGCTGACTATTAATGTATAAGGGAAAAAGAAACAAAAACACTTCAACTATGGATAGTTACTATATTTAAGGGCATTCTTCCTTCTGATGAGGTGGAGTCTTCTTTTGACTTCCTCCTACTGATTCTACATCTATTCCAGAGGTATAAGGAACAGTAGGTATAGTCTTTCCATCTCATGGCAGGTTTGTAATTATTGCTATTTTTCAGATATCTGAAGACTTGTTATCTTCCCCCAAAGAATCAGCTTTCAGCTTATTTTTGCAGGCTCCTCCTTTTTTCTTTCAACTCGCATGTACTTATCTTACGTAGAAGTTATAGGGGGTAGATTTTATTTGGCAGATTTGCAATCTAGTTTTTCTATGTTATGTCCCAATTTTTATGTATTTTTTCAGTACATTATATACAGTAAACTACAAAATCTTATTTGTACAGCTTTGTGACTTTATAAATGCACTGTATACGCTCATGTTACCACCATCCGAATCAAGATATAGAGCAATTCTATCATTCTAGATATTTCTTTATGACTTTCTGGTCACTATACACCCCCTTTACCATGGGTAACCATTCTATTACCTATGCCGACATTTCATTGCAATGATGTAATATAATTTCTCCTCATTTGTGTCTGGTCTCTTTAGTTGAATAGAATATTTTTTAAGTTTGATCTAAATTATTAAAGCCTGGTACTTACAATTGAAGGGAAAGTGCAAGGTGAGTTCTGAAACATGTACAACAATGGTTAGCATTTCCTTTGCAGTGGGTAGGAGGCATCACTCAAATCTTTGCAGATATGTAACATAAAGATGTGACACTCTGTACTTGTTATGATCAGAAATATATAATAATAGGAGATGTTAGGTACCAAGCAAGAGGGTGACTTTCTCCAAGCCCCAGAAGATATTCAAAGGTGAGTCAAAACATAAAGAAAAAATAGTAAACCTTAATGTATTTCCCCCCCCCAAAAAAAAATCTGCTTTTTTTTTTCCCCATTAGCTAGAGACTTTGCCTAAGTCCCTTAGCTCCATGGAATCTACATCTCTACTCATTTTTAATAGTCAGATCAGACTTTCCTTACTATTGAAACTTGAGGTCTAAAAATGGGTCAGAGGTTGGATAGGATGTGATTATCATATTAAATCACATAGTCCCTTATCTGAATTAAATCCAGGATTTTACATTTTCATGTTTTAGGATTCTTTGGCCTTTTTCTTTCACTATCTATTAACCTTGTTCTAAATCCCAGAATTCTCATTAAACCCCATAGTTTGTTTCCCATCTGGTGGACTTAAGTGCTATTAGGTATGACAGGTATGCAAATAACAGAAAGGATGGTATTGCATATGTTGCTTTCCTCCCCATTCTTCCCCCACCAATCTTTGTTAGAAGAACAACTTGAGCCAATATCCTTAAGGGACACTACTTCTCCATAAGTCTCCTTCCATACTGTATAAAAGCCCTCAGTATTGAATGCTGCATTATCAGAGGATTTCCCACTATCCCAACATGGTGTGGTCTTCATAGCCCTGAAATTATAGCTTTGTTCCTGAGAGATTCTAGTTTATGATTTACTAGCAATGTCTGCCAGATTTTCTGTTAATTTCAATACCTGCAAGGATGATCTTTTTAATTTATTTTAATGTATGTCCTGGTCTTGAAGTTCCCTGATCTCTGCCCTCCAAGTGACCCATGACCTCCACTCTCCCTCAGCTACTCACTCTTATGGACATATTTTAGTGTAGACCTTGCTGTCTGTAACTGAAAATAGGTAACCCCACTTTCAACCATCCTACTCCTACTTGCCAGGTCACTTCCTATAGTTCACTGATTCCAATAATATTTGGGCCACATTAAAACTAGAATTCATTGATCCCAATACATTTTCATGACCCTTATCCCAGTACTGTCCCCATTCCCATATTTACCTATATACACTATTTGGTACTACTCTTATCATTATACATTTTATTCTTATATATGATCAACCAATATATTCTTCCTGCAATTTATATATTCCCTTAACAAAACCCAATCACTTGTTAATTCAACTTAACAAGGAGGGAGGGGGGGCATGTCCCTCAGCCTGGACTGCACCTTCTCCAATCTGGGACATCCTTCTCACAATCTGGGACCGCTGGCTCCTAAATGCTTGCCGACCTACCTGTCTGATTACCCCTAACTGCTTCTGCCTGCCAGCCTGATCACCCCCAACTGCCCTCCCTGCCCTGTCCCACTTCCTGCACCAGGACCTGCCTCCTGCACTGGGACCCACCTCCTCAGTGTGATGCGGTGGAGATATTAGGACTTGCCTCCTCTGCACTGTTCAGAGCCTCAGGACCTCCAGGCCTCACTGCACAGAGCTGCTGCTGGGCCCCGCCTCTGCTGTATGTGTGGCCATCTTGTGGCAATCATCTTTGTGGAAGCCATCTTGTGGTGGCCATCTTGTGATGACATGGAACACAAGGTCATGAGGACCATCTAGGCTTTTATTAGGATAGATATTTTCCTCACCTACTGAAGGGCATCATGCTTGTTTCCATGTCTTGGCCATGATGAATAAAGTTGGTATAAATATTCTTATGCAGGTTTTTGTGGGGATTTACATTTTAACTCCTTTGGTAAATGCCAAGGAGCACACTTGCTGGATCATAAGGTAAAACTATGCTTAGCTCTGTAAGAAACTGCCAACTCTCTTTCAAAGTGGTTGCACCATTTTGCATTTCTACCATCAATAAATGGGATTTCCTGTTGTTCCACATTCTCTTTGGCATTTGATACTGTCGGAGCATTGGGTTTTGGCCATTCTAATAATAGGTATATCTCAGCGTTGTTTTAATGTACAGTTACCCAATAATATATCATGTTAAGCATAGAAGCTGATAGATACCCAATAATATATCATGTTACGCATAGAAGATAGATAGATAGATAGATAGATAGATAGATAGATGACAGATATTCCATCTGTATATCTTCTTTGGTGAGGTGTTTCTCTTTTTAAATTTATATTTACTGTAATTTGCCAGAAATCCTGTTAGCTTCATTACCAAAAATATCTGAGATTGAACCACTACCACCTCCACCACGGTCTCCCTGGACTAAGCCATGGTCCTCTCTCATATGGATTATTATGTGACAAGGGTTTATTAAATGATCTTGCTGCTTTGTTCTTGACCCTCTATGGTCAAAGTGATCACTTTTAAAGTGAAGGGATAAAAGAAAACAAACAAATTCAATAAATCTGTCATAGACACAAACAACAGCATGCTAATTACCAGAATAGAAGCAGGGTGGGAATAGGAGTAGAAGGAGGACACTTGACTTGGGATGGTGAACACATAATACAATATACAGATTATGTGTTATAGAAGTGTATACCTGAAAACTATATAATTTTATTAACCAATATCACCCCAATTAAATAAAAATATAAAAAGCTAAAAGGAAGTAACCATTCTAAAATAAAAAGTAGAATATATCATTTCTCAACGTTCTAATATATTCTCTTATTTTTTCAGTCATCAGCTTTTATGTAACTCTCTGCTATTGTATCTTTCTTATAGGATCCACTAATAATCTTCTATATAATCACTCAACACTGGATACTTCAGTCACCTGGATATTCTCTTAATATGAAAAATAAATTTCCCAAGGCATTTATCCACACTCTTTCCTCTGCTTGACCCCTCTTCTGTCATTCATATGGCTACTCCCTCATCTCTTTCAGGGCTCTTATTAAACGTTTCCATTTCAGAGAGGCCTATATTATCACCTATTTAAAAAATATAACACTCCTCCTTAGTACTCAGTACTTCCTTTTCTAACTTTATTTTTCTTCATTGTACTTATGACTGTCAAATATAAAATATATCAGACATACTGCTCTTTTCAGTTGTCAGATCCTTTAGGTATTAAGTTCAAGAAGATATGGGTTTTGCAGTTATTTTTTAAAAGCTCTATCTTTAGCACCAACAAAAATCAATGTTTATATCCACCAGCAATGCCAGAGGGAGCCCTACTTCCCACAATCTCCTCAATAAGCATTTTATCAATATGAGATCTTTACCAAGACAGACTTTGAAAAAAGTATTAGGCTTGTTTGATTTTACATTTCCCTTAATGTGTGTCTTAACAAGCACAGTTTTATGTTAGGAGTTGATCATATTTTAAGTGAATTGTCAAGTATCCATATTCGTTCTTTTAAAAATTGATTTCAAAGAGGAAGGGAGAGGGAGAGAGAGATAAAAAACATAAATGATGAGAGAGAATCATTAATAGGCTGCCTCCTACACACTCCCTAGGAGGATAGAGCTTACAACCTGGGCATGTGCTCTTGACAGAAATCGAACCTGGGACCCTTCAGTCCACAGCTTGACACTCTATCCATTGAGTAAAACCAGCTAGGGGAAGTATCCATATTCTTTAAAAATAATTGTTTTTGATGTCTTTTCACTGATTTATATTGGATTTTATATTAAAACTGGGCTTTTATATCCTATGAATTAAACTATTTTATGAATTTGTCATTTAAATTATATTAATCCATGAAATTTTATTTTATAATTGAATTGATTTATATATTTAATACTTTCAGAGTTTTGAGTATTATTTACAAATAAATTCATATTCTGTGATCTAAAAATTCTTCCAAGTTTTCTTCTCATATTTTATGATTTTTTTATTAACAATAAAATATCAGTTCCTTTTATTAACTTTTTTTTTTACTGAAAGGAAGAGAGCGAGATAGAAAGTTAAAAACATCAATGAGAGAGCAACATCGACCAGCTGCCTCTTGCACACCTCCTATCAGGGATGTGCCCACACCCAATGTGCATGCCCTTGACCGGAATCAAACCCAGGACCTTTCAGTCCGCAGACCTATACTCTATCCACTGAACCAAACCGGTTTTGGCAAAATATCAGTTCCTTACTGATTTATTTTTAGTAGGGTATCACGTTGGGATACAAATTTATGTTTGCTTTAGTTTGCTATATAACTACACCACTATCATAAATCTTTAATTTATATTTTTATTGTTTTCAGAGAGAAAGGAGAGGGAAAGAGAGAAATATCAATGATGAAAGAGAATCATTGATTGGCTGCCTCCTGCCTGTCTAGAGATTGAGCCCACAACCCAGGCATGTGCACCTTGACCAGAATCAAACCTGGGACCCTGTGTCTCTCCCCCTCCCACTCTTTCTAAAACTCAATGGAAAAATATCCTTAGGTGAGGATTAATAACATCAACAACAACAACAAAAATGGTAGATGAAGAATTGCTTCATATCCAGTATTTTAAATAGGAACTTTTAACACATAAAAACATAGAAAGTGCTGCCGAAACCGGTTTGGCTCAGTGGTAGAGCATCGGTCTGCGGACTGAAATGACTGGGGTTCGATTCTGGTCAAGGGCATGTACACTGGTTGCAGGCACATCCCCGTCGGGGGTTTGCAGGAGGCGGCTGTTCTATGTTTCTCTCTCATCGACATTTCTAGCTCTCTATCTCTCTATATATAAATATCAATTATATATATATATATATATATATATATATATATATATATATATATATATATATAGAAAGTGCTTACTCTGTGCCAATTAATCTGTTTTCTAATGCAGACTGACCATTTCCTCACCATGTACTTTTGAGTAAGTCCATAACCTCTTTGAACCTCTTTTATCACCTGTGAAATGAGGTTAAAGTTTTAATAACCTCATAACATTTGCTGTTTGGAATAAATTAGGTAATAAATCTCAGTAACTTGGCTTATGGCACAGAATAAGCATCAGCTACCATTATTAGTAATCCTTTGGGCTTCCATTTTCACAGATAAGAAATGTGAGCAAGAACATAAAGGAAAAATACTAGAAGCAATTTATTTTGCTGTTTGCATAAATCAAGAGAATATCATACAGTCTGTCTTCATTATTTGTGAATTCATAGTTACAAGTTCATCTACTCAATAAAACTCCAATTATTTAAGGTGGTGATTTTGCATCATCTAAGATGGAAACATACATATGTGCATATGTGCTGTGGGCAGTATGAATCATCCCCCTTTCTAGGGTCCAAAATACTCTGTTCTGCTGTCAGCTCTCATATTGTGAACAGGTGTCCTTCCTCTGGTCTATTTAGTGCTTCTGTCTTTGCACGTTTGTGCTTTTGGCTGGAGATTTGTAGTTTTCAGTGGGTCCTCAAACGGAGTGCTGAAGTGCTGCCTAGTGGTCTTAAGCACAAGAAGGCGGTGCTATGCTTTGAGAGAAAACACGAGTATTAGATAAGCTTCCTTCAGTGAGGTGTTGGCTGTTGGCTGTGAGTTCAATGTTAGTGGGAGAACAAGAGATACACCCAGAAAAAGGAAGAGGAATTTCATGGATCTCTATGAGTCTGCCCCAGAAACCTAGCCTTATATTTGCCCTGGAGGCAATAGCTCAGTGTTCACAGAAAGTACTAAATTAGCTTATCTATAGAGCAAAAGAAGCTACGGGAAAGTGGTTAAATTTGGATATTGAGAATATGACAATAGATTTGAAAAAAAAATCTTGTGAAGCTAAAAGTGTTAAGGGTCAAGTAGCAGGGTTAAGAAAATGGCAAGCCCTTTTAGCACGTATTTTATTATAAATAAATACTGCATATAATTAATAATTTATAAGAGATATGTTAAATATATTGGGTTGGCAAAAGCAGGTTTACAATGGTTTCTATGTAAAAGATATTCACGGTATGATTATTATAATAGCTTTATAACTCTGTGTTTCACGTACTCACAATTATATGCCTACTTTTGGCACACCCTATGTTATGTAAGGTATCTTTAAACAGAAACACATGTTGATCAGGCAATGCAAATGTTGTGTCAAGAGGTTCATAGGAACCTAGCCCTATATTTGCCCTGGAGGCAATAGCTCAGTGTTCACAGTAACTTTATATAATACACTAATGTGAATTAAAAGAATCATCTGTAATGAAAATTAATAAACAGTGCCCAATAAGTATTGAGGCTACTCAAAAGATTTCTTACTTTGTGTGACTTTTAGCAATTTGCCAGAGAAAACACCATAAACATTGAAAATGTTCTATCTTACCATTATGTCACACTCTAGTCATGTCACATCTCAGTAGATGTCCTGCCTGCTTCAAAGTAAACAATAGTCAGAAAATCAGTTCATCTAATCAGACTAAATATATTTCAAGACTCTTCTGTTAATTAAGCACTGTGTTGGGTACTTTGTACAAAAATCAATATGTTGTGGTTTGTGATATTAAGAATCAGCAAAATTGTTTCTACAGTTGATGTCAGGGAATTTCAGTGTAGCCTACTTTTTAAAAAAATATATTTTATTGATTTTTTTACAGAGAGGAAAAGAGAGATAGAGAGAGTTAGAAACATCCATGAGAGAGAAGTATTGATCAGTTGCCTCTTGAACGCCCCCTACTGGGGATGTGCCCACAACCAATGTACATGTCCTTGACTGGAATCAAACCTGGGACCTTTCAGTCCACAGACCGATGCTCTATCCACTGAGCCAGACTGATTTCGGCTGAATGTAGAACATTTTTAAACATTATGCAATATGAAAAGAAAATAATCACCAGTAATGATTTATTTATTTTAATAAAATAAGTATACAAGTAATACTGTGCAGAATTTGTCTTTCCCTGAGTGGCTTGTTTCACTTAGCATAACATCCTCAAGTCCTATCCATGTTGTCACAAAAGTAAATGGATTTTCTTCTTTCTCATGGCCAAATAATATTCCATAGTATGTATGTATGTATTAATGTCTATTATAGCTTCCTTATCCATTCATTCATTGATAGACACTTAGATTTTTTCATATCTTGACTATTATGAACAATGCTGCAATGAACAAGGAAGTGTATATATCTCTTTGGATTCCTCTTTTCACTTCCTTCAGATATATTCCACCAATTGGGATTGTTGGATCATAAGGTAGTTCTATTTTTAAGATTTTTAGGAAACTCCATGCTCTTTTTTTCATAGTAGCTGCACCAGTTTACATTCTAACCAACAAGTAAATGCCAACACTCATCATGTCTTTTGATGATAGCTATTCTAACAGGTATGGGGTGCTATCTCATTGTGGTTTTGATTTGCATTTCCCTGATGATTAGTGATTTTGGATATATTTTCATGTACCTGCTAAACATCTGTCTGTTTTCTTGCAATAATGTCTATTCAGTTTCCCTGCCCATATTTTAACACATATTTTTAATAATAACTCCTTGTCACATACTTAATTTGCAAACATTTTTCTCCCATGTCATCGGCTGCCTTCTCATTTTGTTGATGGTTTCATTTGCAGTGCAAAATCCTCTTAGTTTGATGCAGCTTTTTTTTTCTTTATTTTTGCTTCTGTTCCATTTCTCTTGTTCTCAAGTAAAATAATAATAATAATAATTACCAAGATCAATGTCAAGGAGCTTATCTCCTTTGTTTTCTTCTAAGCGTTTTATAGTTTCAGTTTTAAATTTAAGTCACTAATCAATTATTGTTGTGTGTTTTCTTAAATGTTTTGAGTACATAGATGATTTTGGCAGTTATGTGGAAAGCAGGCTTTTGAGGGACAAAACCATTTTGAAGCCTGACTCAGCAATTAGGGCACAAAACAGAAAGAGACAACCACTGGTGAGAACTATTTTATGTAAATGAAAGTCTTTAAGACTAGCTTATCTGAGTGCTTAGGTGTAATTTGTGAAATGTTAAATGATTGATTGTTTAGGTTTATGACTTCTCAGTTCAAGCAATCTTTTATTCTTTAAGTGATCTAATAGTCTACATTCCCTGAGAAGACAAACTGAAGAAAACACTATTTGTCAGCCCAAATGTTGGCAATATAAAGAGTGAGCTATTTATTGTGCTACTTCATGATTCCCTCCTTTTCAGCTCTATTGCTACCAATAATTATCTAAGGCAAGACTGTGGTCATGTCCCTGACACACTGTCTAGAAACCTGAAGAAGTGCAAATGACTTTTTGTAAATTGGTTGTTTGGGAGCTGGAAAGTCTGCTTTAGAGGTTGGGAAATCTGTTTTACAACATATGGTTAGCTACGTTGTAAACCACATGTCATAAAATAGAGATATATTTATTCCTTAGACCTTGCTGTTTCTGGGGAAGAAGACTAAGTACAGTACCTGGGGCTGTAATATTTTTTTTGCAAAGTTGCTGTGCAATGGAATTACTTGTATGTCCTAGGAGAAAAACAATAAGAAAAATCTGATTGTAAAGGTATGAAAAAGAATGTACTAATGAAATAAGCTAGTCCATACAATTTTCAGCTAGTTAGAGAAATTAGGCAGAAAGAAAACAAAGCAAAACTCTCCACCCGGTCCTCCCTAATCCACTACCATCTGCAAATTGAATCTTCAAGAACTTCTACCTTGTTTCCCTGAAAATAAGACAGTGTTTTATATTAATTGTTGCTCCAAAAGATGTGCTAGGTCTTATTTTCAGGGGATGTATTATGTTTCCATTAAGTAGGCCTTATTTTCGGAGGATGTCTTATTTTCGGGGAAACAAGGTATGTAGTTCTGAACTTATTTATTAGGGGAGCTTAGAACAAGGACACATAATGTAATACCTTACTCAATAAAGAAAAAAATTGAAGTAAGGGCACCAATAATCCATCTTCTAAACCTTTATCCTTGGTCCCCAGCCAAAATACTTTTGGTGTCCAAGATTCTGACTACAAGCTACATGTGGTTGAGAACTGAGCCATGGCTGTAACTCTGCCATTGGACTGCCACTTTAGGAAAAAGACAGCAAGTTGAGTCAGTCATAAAATATCACCCAAATGAGCAGTATGCATGCCCTCACCCCCCAAACCAGGACACAGTTCCCTGGTAGAAATGATTGACCCATTTGAGATATTGGAAGTCAAAATCAAAACCTCCTGTTCACTGGTTCCTCTCCACTCCAATAGCAACACCCATAGCTAGAACTCATTTTAATTGGCTCATTCAATTTTTGTAAATTGTACTAACCCATTCAAAGAAGGTTTCTATTTTTATGTAGTTTAAATGTTATATCTTGCCTAGTGAGCTTCAGTTTAGCAGGAGAATTGAAATAAAAGAAAAACTACAGATGAGAATAAATTGTATTCCATTATTTATTCAAAATAGTACATTTTAAATCTAAATACATTTAGGAATCTTATGTTTCACACTTGCCAGAGAAGTACTATGACATTGTAGTTTCAACTTACACTTCCATGATTAATAAATTTAACAGCTATTTTTACATGTTCATTGGCTATCCATATATTTCCTTTTATAAATACCTCTTCGCTCCAGTGCCCATTGTTTTACTGCATTTTCTTCAGAAATCCACACAAGGTTTTTAAGCTGGGAAACAGTAGTGATTAATTAGGAAGATGACTTATTTCCAAGTGGAATATGTCAGAGCTGCAGCAGTTCAGAGTGCCCAGAGCTAACACATTGTTCACGGCTTATGTTCACCACTTTGTAACTTACCTCACGATTCATAAGAGCTGGGAAGGAAATGGTGAAGATATGTAGGGTATGAGAAAGTAAGTCCATCCTACTGTTACCAACTGTTGTGTCAGAAGATAGAAATTAATATCTTCCAACTTTGCCTCCCTCTAATTCATCTGAAGATATTCCTGCTATCTTCCCCCTTTATAAAATAATTTTTGCTGAGAGCTAAGTCTACCTCACTTCTTATTTTTTATTAGTGAATTGTGAATTATTTGAAAGTATGAGTATGTTTTCTTCCTTTTCCTCGTTAACCATAGAAGAGCCGGTGAGTAGTGTTTTTGGTCACTAAAAGTATAACAACAAATTTTAGAAAAAGATATGGAAGAAGGCTAAGTGTATGCTTAGTATTGCTGTTTTCATGTGTTCACTAAATCAGCAAAAGCTTATTGAGTGCCTGCCATATGTCAAGTGAATGTGGCAGTGGGTTATACAATAAGACATTATCCCTACCCTCAAGTTCAATGTAGAAGACATTAAATAAGTCAAAATTGCAATATGATATGAAACACCCTATTACAATAAAAACAAAAACAACAAGAGTAATAATAGACATTTGAATTTGTATGTATAAGGAATTTATCCACACTTACATATGCTTGACATGCATAATCTCATTTTATCCTAAAACTATGCTGGAGAAGTAAACATATCTTCAGTCCAGTTGCTATTTTCTCACCAATATCATGTTGCCTGAACTGGCATTTTAAAAATTTCCTCTTTCAATACATACTGAGCACACACTATTTTTATTCTCTGTACTAAGTCTTGGAAACAAAAAAAAATGAGTGGAACCTAGTCTTAAACTTGGGGAATCTTATAGTTCTGAGGAAAAGAAAAAAATATGAATACATTATGCCAACATAATTCTGAATGTGCTGTACTTAGTGGTATAAAAAGGAAGCTATACACCAAAGGACAAATCCATGGTTCAAAGAACAGGAAAGGTCTTGCAGCAAAGAACATATCTGAGACATTATTTCATAGAAATGGTATTTCTTCCCCACCTGACTAGGGTGTCCCTACTTTGGCCCCCATAGAGTTATTGCTTTAAGTGTCAATCCCCTACTTATACCCTGTCCTAAACTGCTGTACTGAATCAAGTGTTACTCTTTGGAGCTGTGTGGCTCTGCAGGTTAGGATTTGTAGTTATAAGTTTAATGTAACTTGTTAAGTAGCCACTATATCTGGTATCTGTTGTAGGTCTAAATTTTACATTTTCCCAAAGTTAGAACTGGAGTAAAAGAACAATGTGTGTAAAAACTCAGTGTTGGTGTACCTGGCATAAAACTGGCAGGGAGAAGCCCAATGATTGTAATAAATATCTCTTAAAAGCATAATATAAACGTAAATGATAGTTATATGAAGTAAATGGAGATACTAATGCATTTATGACCAATGTCAAGAGTTCAATGAAAATGGTCCTATATTTCATGCTATATTGAGTTCAAAAAGCCTTAGAAGTAATTTTGTAGATTTTTCTTGATAAAAACTAAGTAAAGTATATACTGCTTAATGTGGGTCAGAGCCTATACTTTATGTAAAGTGCACATACTATTTTATGACCAGGGTAAGGATAAATATATATGTCAAGAGTTTTAGAAAAAAAAATGCATTTTATTTTAAAGGCAAGCTTAGCTTTAGGAATAGGTTTTCTTTCAAAGGTTCACATTGCAAATTAGTTATTTTGATATAACATCATAACTTATAGCAATACTATTATAAATTATGGTATTTTAAAAATTAATACCCAATGCTAAGGTCCATTATTAGCATTTCCAACTCACTTCCATATCTCACTGAATTACTGCAATACCTTCACAATTTAACTTCTTTACATGTGTGCAGGAGCCAAATGATATGTCTAACACAGTCATCAGATCATATCAGCCCTGCTTATAACTCCAACAACTTCCTGTTGTTATCAGATTAAAGAGCAAACACTGGCCATTGCCTGTGACTTCCTTGCCTTCCTCTCCATCATTGGGTAAAGTATCTGCCTCGTTGGCCTCCTATTTGTCTGTTGGACAAACCAATTCATTTGAAACTTTCCAATCAGTTTGCCTGGAATACTCTTCGCTGAGATATCATCATGACTGTTTTTTTGTTTGTTTGTTTGTTTTGGGTTTTTTGTTTATTTTTGTGTTTTTGTTTTGTTTTTCAATGGTTCCAGTCCTAATTTAAATGTTATCTCACAGACACTGTTGCTAGCGAAAATAGATTCCATTCTCTTTGAGGTTATTTTTTTTTTTGGTCTTTTTCCTACCATGTGTCATTCCCTGAAACTTTCTATACTTATTTGTTTTTCTTGGTGTTTGTCTTTCCCTCTGATAATGTATATTCTGATGTCGGGGACTCGAGCACATTCCTAGTGCCCAAACTATGCTTGGCATATAGTAACCACTCAGTGAAGGTTTGCAGCAGATTCTAAAGTCAGGTCACTATTCTCTATTGACAATATTAAGTCATCTAGCAAGCATAACATCTTGGAAGATATGTTGTGGTAATTTAGTCAGTGTTGCCTGTTCCATTATATGTGTTACTTAAATATCGCCCTTTTGGAAATGTACACAGAGCTCTTACTCTGATCTACACTAACAAAAGAGAAAGATGCAAATTGACCATGCCTTCACGGATCCCACCAGCCAATCAGGAGTGAGTATGCCAATTAACCCAACAAAGGCACCAAGTGGCCCAGGGTGGGATGCTTGTGTCATTGCCATAGCGAAGATGCAGGCCTTTTGCACTGCCCCAGTTGCTCGGTGCTTCTGGGAAGCATGGGAAGGTGGAAAGGTGGCTCCAGCTGAGAAAAGGCAGTGCCGGCAGCCAGGGGAAGGAAGGCCCATTCTTGCATGAATCTTTGTGCATTGGGCTTCTAGTATAAGTATAGTAGACACAGTTTGCTAATTCAGTTTGTTTCCTTTTATTTTAATGATAGTGGGGAATGAGGTGAAGAATTTAAGAATCTGTGTCTTTCACAGAGCAGTCATTAATTCAAAACAAATGTTCATGTATTAAAATATTTACAACAGTTCCTGACTCTTAGAGCAGGCCACAAAATTCTATTTTAGGCAAGGCCCTAGCTCAAGGATCAGAGAGAGGTTGGGTATCTAACACTTTAACTTATTAAAGTATAAGGTGGGTCAAAGACTCCTAAACCACTGTGTCTGGGGAAGTATTCAAACAGAGGATAGCATATAATTATATCTTTTATATTAGCTATCGTGTCATATATGCATGAGACATATGTTATATAATATTAACATAATAATCATACAACTTTAAAAAAAGTCATCAACAATAAAGTTAAACACATGTAAGCATGAGTCTTTTGGATTCAGAGTACTCCAGAACTAAATCTGCAGACATACTCTATGAATACATGGATGGCTGATATGATAGTCCATGTGTCCACAGATGCAATTAGATTATAATGTGTAGCAGCTACACTAACAGACCATGATTGAAAAGGAAGGGGGAGGCTGAAAAGTCTATCATTACAAAAGACAAATCCATAAATATAATTATATCAAAAATACATATTTGTAGGGTAAAGGTAAAAAAATAAAACAACAAAAAAATAAAATAAAATAAAATAAAATAAAATAAAATAAAATAAAATAAAATAAAAGTTGAATATCCAAGTTCTACTCTCAACTCTGCCCCTAACAAGCTATGTTTTCAGGGATATATCAACAACTCTCTAGACCTCAGTACTTTGCACTCTAAGATGTAATGTCTGAACTGTATATTTTATAAGTTTCCTAACAAAAAGTTGATGTTTTGTGTTACCAAGGAGAATTTTTGGATTAATACTTTCTGCCAGTAAAACAAAATTGTTCTCTAAATTTAGGATAATCAGATAATTCTGCTCATGAGTTTTGAAAATAGGTGGGTGAGTATATTGCGTTTTAAGTATAACAGGCTTCATTAAATCAGTTCTATGAAGAAAATTATTTGTAAAACAATGTAGTTACTGATGAGTAGTGATTCCATGATGGGTTAGTACAAATATTGTCTCTTAATATGTTATGTGTGTAAATGTGTACTCTATTATCTTTGTTAATAAAGGACAATATTTATAGAAGCAAAATGATACAATGAGAGGCATTGACAGCTAAATTTTCCTCAGAAATGAGATGATTATGTAACATGAGATATGGGGCCATTAGCACAATCTAATCACTACCTCTTATGAATGCTAATCTACCTGATGCAGGCATGTCTGTAGTTGACAAACATAAAATTACTCTAGAAAGAAGACAGAGAATTGAAAAATAAATGTATAAGAAAGATTGGACTTTCTATTCCCAAACTACTGTGCTTGAAAGAGTGACTATTTTAGCTCTAAATCGTGTGAGCGACTCTCCTTGGAGACATTTAGGTTTAAGGCTGATTTACTGAGAGTTACTACTAATGAAATGAGTGTTTTAAATGACACCCCCACAGTTGACTCAAGAGGAAATGAAATGAGATGCACATACAACTCTGATGAACAAGTACTTGGAGTCTACTTAATCCCCTTGCCTGACTACTTTTCACCATTTAAACTCATCACAAACTGAGCAAAAGGTTATGATTAAATTTTGAAAAGTTTTCGGCTTTGGAAAGGGAAGGCATCAGAATGATACACCATGATTTAATGTCTCAGTAAAAGGCAATGTTGACCAGTAACATAACATTTTAAACGTGCAGGATTTAGCTCAGATTGGTGAAATACCTGGTTAGACTTGGCAACTTACTAAGTATCCCTGGTATGGACTCTGCTCCTCTCACCATCTTGTTTCAAAGGATACCATATTTTACGTTAGCCCCCCCACCCCGCAAAAAAAAAAAGAAAAATTCCTTCCCTTGGTTCATTTTTAGAAAAACCAGTACTTTTCTATGGCTTTCCTAACTTTTAATAGAGAACCAATGAAAAGTCATCACATAAAGTACATTCAGTATGAATATTTTGGCTAACAAGGTCAGAGTTGCTGCTTAGCTTACCAAGAAGGCCACCACAAGATGGCTGCCAAGGGAGGGCAGTTGTGGGTGATCAGGCCAGCAGGGGAAGGCAGTTGGGGGGGAATAGGCTGGCATAGGAGGGCAGTTAGGGGGAACCAGGCCTGCAGGGCAGGGCAGGGCAGTTGGGGTTGACAGGCTTACAGGGGAGGGCAGTTGGGGATGACCAGGCTGGTAAGAGAGGTCAGTTAGGGGTGCCTGGGCTAGCAGAAGCTGACAATTAGGGGTGATTAGGCTGGCAGGTAAGGGTAGTTGGGGGTGTCCAGGCCTGCAGGCAAGGGCAGTTGGGGCAATCAGGCTGGTAATGGAGGGCAGTTAGGTGTCAATCAGGGTGGCAGGGGAGTGGTTAGGGGATAATCAGGCTGGCAGACAGAAGCTGTTAAGGGCAATTAGGCAGGAAGGCAGGGGAACATTTGGGAGCCAGCAGTCCCAGATTGTGAGAGGGATGTCTGACTGATCCCACTGGGTATTGGGCCTAAATGGGCAGTCAAACATCCCTCGAGGTGTCCCAGATTGGAGAGGGTGTAGGCTGGGCTGTGGGACACCCCCTACTCCCCCGCCCCCATGAACAAATTTCATGTACCGGGCCTCTAGTTAAAAATAACATAATACCGGGTGAGGCAAAAGTAGGTTTACAGTTATCCCTATAGAAAATAATACATTGATTAAGAAACAATAATACAAGAATAAACTCTGTGTTTCACGTCCTCACAACTCTAAGCCTACTTTTGCCCACCCTATATTTAATGTATCATGTACTCTCTCAGTTGCAGGCTTCATGAGTTTTGGACTCTATCTTGTTCAATGCCAACTTGCTAAAACTCTGTACAGTAACTTGGTGACTGGTTGAATGAATTGAAATTGTATGTGTAATGTAAAAGGAAAAGTTGAGGAGTTGTGGGCTTTTTTAAGCTTCTTAATTAATATTTAGGATCTGAGGAGGCAAAAATTTAGAGTCAGGATACTCCAATAAGAAAAGCACCTTAACCAAGGACAATGCAGGAAGGTTTGGGGAGCAGCCTAATGGACCTCTTTTGTAAAGGTGAGCAATCATGTCTACATCCCATTTATAAAGTTTTAGGGGTGACCATACACACTAATCTTGCCAAACTATTTATTGTGCTATATTTTCTCAAGAAATCTAAAACATTTTTGTAGTTCCAGTTGTTTTTTCTTATGGTTTGCTTTATATTTATACCTTCTAGTCAGGGAGATAAATAGTGAGAGCTGTTTTACAAAATAAAAAAATAAAAACTAGAAGAGCTTAAAAAGATTGTAAGTACAGTTATTGATTGAAATGGAAAAATGAGTGTAAAATAAAGTTTATTGTTCTTCATAGAACAGGAGGGAGAAAAATAAAGTAAAATGGGGGAAAACAACCAAACTTCTCAAGGTAGTGCAAGACTCTAATAAAAAAATTAACATAGGAAGAGAGAGGAAAATAAATGCCTGAGAAAAATCTGAAGGAAGGCTAGTAGTCAGACATTTTAAAGAATGTGGCAGGGTTATTTATAAATGTAATGAAAAGTTGGTATGTAGACAGCATAAAAACAAGTGGAATACATTTTGAACAAAGGCAAGAAATCCATAATGCTGTGTGAATGTATGAGCCTATTTCATTCACCTCTTCATTTCTTCACCCACTCTGTGCCATGCACTGTCCTAGCTCATAGGGACACAGCAGGCAGAGATGGTCCTTGATCACAAGCTCTTCCTTCCTCTAACTAGCAGAAACACACACTACATAAGTAATGAGACAATGAACTATTTAATTGTAGTGTAACAACAGCTGTGAAGGAAAATTATAAGGTGCTATTGGATTGTTTAACTGAAAAACCCTAACTTAGTCATCAAAATTGGAAATGCTTCCCTTAATAACATTTTAATATACAAGTTATCAGTGGAGGACTATTTCATAATTGTTGCATCAAGGATCCTCTGATAAATCCTATCCTACTATTTTGTTTATTATTACATGTAAAGGTATTTGCATTTCGAATTTTACACATTTGGTATTTGTTAATTTTTTTTCTTGAATTTAAGAAAACCATAATAAGGACTCAGTTTATACAAATATATGTATTCCTATTTGTATCAAAAGATGCCAAGGATTAATCCATAATTGAAACAAGATCAGGACACTACATCCTAAGAAGCATTTATTTTGAGATGCATGAAGTATAAATTAACTTAGAATTTTTTTTTTTTGGAAAATATATTAAAGTAAGGTGAATGTTGACTTTCATAACATGATTCTATAAACTTCTACTAGTAATTTAAAACCGCCATTATAGCAGTGGTAAAGTTTTAATTTCTGGGAAAGTCAATACCTAACAAATGAAATAATATATTTTTATTTACTTTTCTCTTTTGTAGTCTTACACAGCATGATTTTCAGTTTGGCTGGAGTTGACAGGTACAGCACAGTGTTAATTGAGGTTTATTGAATAAAAAGAATAGGAATAAATAGAGGTGCTTGGTGAAAGCATTGACCTTTGCTTTCCATTGTACACTTCTTTCACATTAAAAAACACACACGCTATTGTTAAACTAAGCCTGCATTCATAAGTATCATTGATTTATCCATTGGTACTTTTGAAGAAAAATCAAGCTTCTTTCACCTCACAGTAGCTTAGATTAGACAAGGCACTGTCTTCAAAACGTTAACAAAGCCAGTAGGAAATCCAAATAAAATTATCTTGGGTAATTTTCATTTAAAATTTGCCTGTGAGCTTTTAGAGAACCAGCGCCCCAGAAGTTGCGCATCTATTGTCTGTTTTCTTTGCTTTCCCCCATTTAGGTATGTTTCTAGACCTCCAAAAGGTCATGAATCTTATGAAATTTGCATTTACATTTTACTTTGTTGCAAATTGCACTAGTGTTTCTTAGTAAGGCTGTAGTTGATTTTAGCTTAGTGACTTTTCTTTGCGCTATTCATTGTCTGGGAGAAAGTCCAGAACTCAATGGGACTGCTCTGTCATTGAAATATATACTTGCCAATACAATGAACTCTTAGGGCATGAACATTTGAAAGAGATGCACTGGAATAATAAACATTATTTCTACACTAGGGAGAAGGAAAGTTTAGCAATATAAAAGATAAAAGGTAAAAAGAATCAAAGCCGGTAGACTTCAGGCTACAGTTTGGACTGAATCACACTTATAAAACCACTAACATGACTGTATCATTAGCTATTGCTCAAGAACCTCAACATTTCATAGTTTAAAACACCATCATTTGTTCAGTGTATATGAAGCCATTAGTCAGCTAAGAAATAAAAGAAATCTATTATATCTATTTATATGTCTTGTACAAATATGTCTTCCTATGTCAGTCCTGCATTTCACGGTGTAACTTGAGAACATTGTGATGTCCATAAAGTGTTAGGTTGTAAAGCACACAGGAAGCATGAAAGGAATTAGAGTTAGGAAAAGAACATTGGAGCAAGGGCTGTCAGGGCAAAGTCACTGAGGAGCTGGGGCTGGCACTGAATCTTGGAAGCTCTTATTAGTTGTGCTAATCATCAAACCGGTGCCTCTGTTCTAAGCCTACCTTCCTAAACTTGGCTTGAAGATGTTGGAGTTGGGACTCTGCAAACCCCTTTTCCCTTTGCATTTGCTTCCCTGTCAGGCTCTAATTAGGGGCCACTAGAAGGAGGCTAGAAGCCTCAGAAGGGAGAAGCGATTTGCTCTCCAAAAAATGACAAAACTTGGATGAACCTGGAGAGTGTTATGTTAAGTGAAATAAGCTGAAGATAGACGTATGCCATATGATTTCATGTACTGCAGAATCTAATGAACAAAATGAACTGACAAGCAAAACAGTAACAGACTCATAGATTCAGAGAACAGTCTGATCTGAGGAGAGAGGTGTTGGTGGGCTGGGAGGAAAGGTAAAGGGATTAAGAAAAATAAAAACAAAACAAAACAAAAAAAAACCCTATAGACACAGACAACAGTATGCTGATTACCAGAGGGAAAGGGAGGTGGGAGAGGTAGGAGAGGTAAGGGGGGATCAATGGAAGACATATATTGAACATATGGAAAAAGACATAGACATAAAGGTAGACCACCTTAGAAGTCAGGCTGAGTTGCTGCTTGACAAACACTGCCCCTATGTTATAGAAAAGAAATGCTAGAAATTTCAGTTTATATGGATACTAACTTAAGGATGATCACAAACAAGTCACCATTTCGATTTTATAGAACAGACAAACTTCAATTGGTGATTCTGTAATGCTTGCTTCGATTTAAATTGCTTGTCATATAGTCTGTTTTTCTTTCTTCTCCAAAAAAAACCCCAAATTTTTATAATAACAACAACAACAAAGCCTAATTCAACCCCAATTTGTAAATTTCAGTGGAGCACTATGAGTGGTGGACTGGTGATCACAAACTAATGGGGTACCTGCTAGCGGATGAGAAAAGCTAAAAGCTGAACTGACTGTTGCTGTCAGACTTTGAAAAGGCTCGCCTTTAAATAGAGAGATCCTCAAGAAATGCAGTGTTGCTGCAAAATAGTGGAGAACGGTGTCTGTTTCTGAAAAGATGTCAGGCAATAATGAGGATTGCTCTATTGAAAGAATTGTGAAGCTGTCAGGACCACAGACCACGGTATAACACAGTGCCAGGCACATGAAAATGATAGCTAACTTTTTAGTAAGCATATACTATGTGCCAGGCAATATGCTAAGTATAGTGGGTGGTATATTCAATTAAGTCATCATGATAACCCTGTGAGAGAGGCGGTAATGTGTCCCCCATGTCGCAGAGAGGAAAAAGGGGCGATGAGATTTAGTAATGTCTTCATTAAAAACCACAGACTCACTCTTAGCTAGTGTGCCTTTTTTAACACCTACTGAAAAACAAATGGAATGAAAACATACAGAAAGAAAAGTCTTGTTCTCCCCTTACATAATGTTATGTTTCATATTTTTCCATAAATATTGAGCACACCATAGCACAATTTATTCAAAAACAAAGACAAGTAATACTCAAAATAAAAGGTCTTTACAAATCAATGAAAGCCCTGAAACTAGGCAAGAACAGGCCATCAAAAGTGCTATTATAGTGCCTTCACTTTTGATAAATAGCACCACACAAACTCTTGTGAGACATTTGGATTTTGAGACCCATGCTTTAATACTAGTCTAGGGAAAGTCTTACTATTTACAAAAAGCAAACATGTATATCTGTTATTTTGCTTCTTATAATTAATCATACAAAAGGATTCTCCTTAATTGGAACTAAGGTCAATCTAAATATCAAAACATTTCTATACATGAGATATAACACTCACATATTCATTTGCATGTACCTGCATACACATAAACACATACACACACACACAGATTCAGAGTCTTAGAGATTAAAAGGACCACTAGAACCCTCTAGTCCAGTGGTTCTCAACCTTTCTAATGCCATGACCCTTTAATATAGTTCCTCATGTTGTGGTAACCCCCAACCATAAAATTATTTATTGCTACTTCATAACTGTAATTTTGCTGTTTTACCCATAGATGTATCTCAGTTTATACTCAGATCCTCCCATATTCTAAATGCACAAAAAACATTTGTTGAATGAAGTAACTATAATCAGTGTTGTCTGTATTTCTAAATATTAGTACTGATATTAAGATGATTTTTCCCCTTCAAATATAGAAATAAAAAGTCTTATGGGAAATACTGAAATTTCCATACATTTATACTTACCTATTTTTTATATCACCTATATAAAATAATTATTGGAAAAGAAATATGGCAATTGTAGATTTTTTTCATAAATATTTATTGCTTTATATTGTTCTCAAATGAATGTATTTTTTCAAGATACCTGAATGTCATTAAATGAAAAATTAAAACATAGCTACTCTGTTTTGTGCACTGTATTCCTTAGTGCATTACATAGAGCAATCAATACTGAGGTACATTAATGCACTACTAATCGCCTCTACCAAATGAGCCTCCAAAAGTTTCCTCTGGATAAATTGGAAAAAAATGGTAATAAATGTTCAGCACATCTCAAACCATAATTGGATGGCTGTGCCCCCAGCTGGTAAAAAATTGTATGAGGTGCTGAGTGTAATCTTATTTATTGATTTCCTTCATTCTAGAGTTGGTGAAGGGCAGAAAGAGGAACAGTTAAATCAAAGTGCTGTGATTTATTAATAGAAAAAATCTGTCACATCTCTCTGCACACCTGCAAAATTGCTTATTTGTCCTTAATGTATTTTCAGACAGTGTTTTTATTTGGGAAATAACTACCAGGCCACTTTTCAATAATGTTTTTCTCTTTTCTGTAAAAATAATGTTTTACTTATTTTATGTGTTATCATTCATGGTAAATTATTTAAGATATAATCAGGTAATTGATCTGAAAGTATCTCATGATTCCCTCCAATATTATTTTTATAAGTTTTAATTTCTCAGGTAGAGTAGTTCATTCATAGACAGGCTTGGCAACAGCAAACAGTTGACAGGTGCAGTGTTGGATATCCAAAAAGGCAATCAGGAGGGTATTTTTCCCAAAGGTTTGTAAAGCATGGTGAGTAAAGTTTGCTTTTTCCCCACATTTTCATGTTAGAGACAGAAATATGTTTGGCTCATGGGAGAATTTTCTTCAATTTCATTTAACCCTGAACTTAAAATTTTAGATTCTGTGTACGTTTAGAACACAACCAGGTATTAATAAAAATCCAAGTCAAGATGATTCTGGACAATGAAATAACACCATGTTTCTATCAAAGTATTCATTCAGAAAAGTATTAATTTATGGCCTATGGATAATGGGTACAGTTGGTCCTTAGGTTTATTCTATGAATACAGTGTTTTATAAGAAAGCATTCCTTTATGCCACTTAGCTCTTTGAGGACTTTACTTGTACCCAGACACTATAGTGATTTTTTTAAAAATGATTTTAAACTATAACTGTATATAAGTTCTTTGGTTAATAAAAGAATTTATATGCATATGTGCATAACCCATAGTTACTGAACAATAATGTGGTGAAGGCCTGTAGGGGAGTGGTTAGGGCACACTCAGGCTGGCAGGCAGGCAGGCAGATGAGCTATTAGGAGCCAGCAGTCCTCCATTGTGAGAGGGATGTCCGACTGCCAGTTTGGGATTGGCCCTAAACCAGCAGTGGGACATCCCCCATCGGGTCCCAGATTGGAGAGGGTGCAAGCTGGACATAGGGACATGCTCTCCTGTGCACAAATTTCATGCACTGGGCCTCTAGTATAGTCAATAATATGGTAATAACTATGTGTGGTGCCAGATAAGTGTTAGACATACTGTGATAATCACTTCATAGGTTGTATAAATGCCTAATCACTACTGTACATTTGAAATTAATATAATAGTGTATGTCAATTCTAATTGAAAAATACATTTTAAAATAAAAATAAAACTATATAGAAAATATTAGTAGAGAGGAAACCTCTGAGAATATTACAAAGGTAAGGTGAAGTAGGAGAGACTGCCTCTCTGTAGAATTAAAAGATAAAATAAACTTGCATAACATAAGAAAAAAAATATTCTAGGGCATAGTTTCTGTGTAGTTTGTATTGTATTATTTCCCTTATGTTATAATAGAAATTCACGCAGACCCAAGACAATGTCAATGACAGTGAAAGATGAAACTGGCTGGTTAATGCCCATGTTCCTACCTTAACCCTCCTCTCTCTGCCTCTGGTGAGCAACAGGTTTCAGGGAAGTCCAAATCCACACTTTGATTTGTTATTCACCTAACATTAGCAACAAGGGAGTGAACTGCTTTTTATTAACTTAAATGCGGAGGTTTGTGTTTTTCAAAAATGATTATCTCTAAAAATCAAATATTACAGAGGGAGAAGGCATTTGACTCTTCTCACCAGCAGGAGCAAATCAGGGGTGACTTTCCCCCTCAAGGTTTCCTCTTCTAGAAACAGAATATCCATTAGGGAAAAAGAAGAAAACCAGGTCTTCTTGGAAACAATCTCTGAACTTGATTCTCTTTGAATTATTGTGCTTCACAATTTAGCCCAGAAGACAGTGAGCTGGAGGTTAGCCGTTGCCTGTTGTGTAACTGCATGGTCTTTGCATCTCAGCGTCCCCCACCTGTGGCAGGAGACAAGAAGCAGATGTTCTTAGGCCCAGCTTCTCTCACGTGTGTTTACTTGCATGATGCAGTTTAACAAAATACACTGAAAAATCTGAATCATATTGGAGAGTCAAGCTATTATATGTTTGCATGCTTTTTTTTTGTACAAAAACACAGGATTGTGTTATAGATATCCAGATCCATAGAGTTGGATAAAATTATTTAACTTGAAAATGTTGGTTTACTGAGTATTTTATCAGACACATGTCATAAAGTGAGGCACTGAAGGCAACTTGAAAAGGCTACATACTACATAATTCCAACTAATGGCATTTGGGAAAGATAAAGCAAAGCAGATAGTAAAAAGATGAGTGGTTATCAGGGGTTAGGGAGCAGGGAGGGATGAATAGGCAGAACACATGGCATTTTTAGGGTAGTGACTATTTTGAATGATACGGTGTTATTAAACTTTTTTTGGAGCCCAAAGAATATACAAAACCAAAAATGAGCAGTAATGTAGACTATGGACTTTAGATGACAATGATATGTCAATGCAGGTCCATCCACTGTCACAAATGTGCTGCTCTGGTGGGGAATATTGAGAATGGGGGAGGCTGTGTGGGGCAGGGGACATATGGGAAATTTCTGTAATTTCCTTTCAATTTTGCTGTGAACCTAAACCTACTCTGGAAAAATAAGGTACTAAAAAAAAATCAACAAACAGGGTGGGGTCACTCTTGGAAAGGTGCTCCTCATTTCCGATACTTCTTTGACCATTCTAGCCAGAGTACTGATCATTTCCTAATTCCGTTCTTCCCCATGATCTCCTTTGTGGCCTCTTTAATGTAAAGTCCGACTTCATTTCCATTTAAAACCATTGCTCTTTTAAAGGCCATTCTTACCTTATTGCCACATGGTCAAATCCTTTAATAGCGAAAATCAGTTGAGCTTATTTAAGTAACTAGGATGTAAAACACAATGAGCAAGGAATTGCCCAGCTAAACAAGGATGAGGGAAATAGAAACCGTGTCCTAGGGAGTATCCATTAGCCGTCACTGTATCATAGCTCATGTCAAAATTCTGTGGCTTACAACAATAGGCATGTATTATCTGTTCATGAGTCTTTTGTTCTCAGGTGGAGAGTGTTTTTGGGCTCATTCATGTGTCTGTGGTCAGATTTGGGTCAGGCAGGCAGTATGTTGGTTTGGCTGACTCCATCATATATTGGGCAGGGTGGTTAGCTGTAGTCCAGGCTGGTGTTGGCTCAGTGTCTAGGCTTTCCTCCACTTGATCTTCATCCTCAACAGGCTAGCCTAGCATTGAGTGCAGGGAAGAGAATTGCAGCACTCAGTGCTTTTTGGGCCTGGACTCCAAACTGACACATTGACATTTCCTCTGCATTCAGTTGACCAGAGCAAGTCACAAGTTATGCCAGATTCAGGAATGGGGAAAAACAGGCTCCATCTCTTGATGGGAGGAGTTACCCTGAACTCCTGTTACAGGGTAAAGGGCAGTGATACAAGGAGATTATTCATTGAGGTCATGCATGTGCTTAACCTACCACCAGGAGAATAAGGCAAGTAAAGGTTGTACTACAAGGGAAAAAACAAACAAAATCCAAAAACTGCAAATTACACACTGTACGCTTGATCTTTAAGATTCAAATGTTTTCATTTGTGATCATCTGAATGTCTCTCAAATATATTTGGCAGTTTGACATGTAGCAGGTAGGACATACTTCTTTATTTGATAATGTCTTTATTGCTCATATTCCTATTAAAATGTAAATTCTGCCAAAACCAGTTGGGCTCAGTGGATAGAGCATTGGTGTGTGGACTGGAAGGTCCCAGGTTCGATTCCGGTCAGGGGCATGTACATTGGTTGCGGGCACATCCCCAGTAGGGGGCATTCAGGAGGCAGCTGGTTGATGTTTCTCTCTTATTGATGTTTCTAGCTTTCTATCCCTCTCTCTTCCTATCTGTAAAAATTCAATAAAATATATTTTATAAAAAGATAATAAATTAAAAAATAAAATGTAAATTCTATGAAGGATGTTGTCAATCTTCATCATCACTGTATTCTCAGTAGCTCCAAAGTACTCCACAGCAAGTACTAATAAGCGCTTGGTAGACACTTTTCTGACCAAATGCATTTATAAAAGGTCTGAAGGGGTTACTTTTTTATTTATAATACCTACTAGAGGCCCAATGCAAGATGATTTGTGCAAGAATGGCCTCCCTGGCTTCCTGTACTGCCTTCACTCTGGCCGGAGCCGCCTTTCAGCTCTGGCCTGGAGCCGCCTTTCTGCCTTCCCACACTGTCATGAGTGAGGCCTGGAGCACTGGAGAGGCTGGGGTAGTACAGAATGCCTGTGTCCCACCCGACTCCACCCCGCCTCTGGTCACATATGCAAATTTACCTGCCATCTTTGTTGGGTTTATTTGCATACTAATTCCTGTTTGGCTGATGGGTGTCACAAAGGGATGGTCAATTAGCATTTTACTCTTTTATTAGCTAGATTACAAATAGATATTATATCACAAATAAGGAAACATAAAGAACATCAGGGGAGGGTAAAAATTGGCAATTAAAATCCATTGTGTAGTCTGGCTAGAGAATATATTGGGAGAATAATGGGAAGTAAGCCTAGTTAAGTATATAAATACTCCATCTTAAATGGACCTCTGTACTGTCCTTTGCAATTCAATAGATCATGAGTAACCATTAACAATCTTTTCAGTAACAATGGTCTGTGCTCCTTGATAAAGAAGTTCATTTGGCCACAATGTCTAGACCGATTACAACTGAAAAGTAATAGAAGTTTGAGAGAAGAACTGGAAAAATAGTGTCAGAGTCCAATTATTAAGTTGTTGTTGTTTTGAGAGGTCTTGCATGGGATGAGTGCAGTTCACTGAAAGGGGAAAGAAGCGATAAGAGAAATATTTGGTGTTTGAAGAAAATGGAGAATCAGGATACAAAAAGAAGAAAGATGACAACAATCTACAATGTCCAGTTAGAAGAAGCAGAGGGCATTAAGTGGAATTGAGAAGTTAGAAGAAAAATATTTTTGATGTTAGAAAAGTGGGTGAAAATACATAGATTGAGATATAAAGTGTTTGCTTGTCAGTATAATTTCTAATAACTGGACACATCTATAAAATGAGTTTGAAGCATGTAATAATTGACTTGGATGAGAAATATATTTTTTCAGGGTTTTATCCTGGGAAGGATAAGACCCAGAGCATTAAGGTAGTCTCTTGAGAGAAAAAAAAGACAAATGAAAAAATTATTTTTAAAAGTTTATATTTTCCATCTCCACTAATTCCCTCTATGCCCTCTTCTATCACTAACACTGAAATCACTACATCCCCTCTCCCCCCATAACTATCTTCCTGCTCTCTATCTATGAGTCTGTGTCCAACCCAGAGAAAGGATATTCATTTAGAACATGCTCCTTGTTTTGTAACCAATTCCTTTTTCAGGTTGCTTAGCTTAATAAAAAGTAGTTGTGTTTGATCTGCGATTGACTGTATAGAAGATCTCAGATAACCTTGCATAGAATTAAAAGTTCCCATAATACTTTTCACATTGGTTCTATAAAGATTGGCCATTCATAATTACAAAAAAAAAATCAAAAGGCATGTGACTAGAATTTAGGAAAATGCATTATATTCTTTGCTTGTGATTGATTTTCATGAGATAAGTAGCACCTGTCTGGAATTATAGTAAAGATATTAGTATAACAGGAAACATATTTAGGTAGTGATTAATAATATGCTTAATGGAAAGTCCTGGTTGGAAACATGGGTGCTGATAATTTTTACTTAACGATTTTTCCTAGATTGCTGAATAATTAACTTGGATGAGAAGTTGACTCAGAATTGATTTTATATTGCTTTGAATGAGTTGTTGAAATGCCAATAGCAATGTGTACTATACCAAAGAATAAATATTTCTAATAAATTTTTATCTAAAGAGCTATTAGTGATTGCATGTTATCTCTTTATAAAATAATAGGAATTACTGTCTCAGTTTATACAGAAGAAAATTGGCACAACAGTTTTTTTCTGAAGACATTCTTAGTGACAGAATTATAAATGGAACTCAATATAAACTTGTATTGGAGGAAAAGTATAATTTTACTTTACAGCTTGTGTCATATCAAAATTGCGTATATACAATGTATATCACACACACTAACGGCCCGGTTCATGAAATTTGTGCATGGGGGAGGGGGGTGGTTTCCTCAGCCCAGTCTGCACCCTCACCAATATGCGACCCCTTGTCTGAACTCTCTCCAGTATTCGACCCCTTGGGTGATGTCCAACTGCCAGTTTCAGACATCCTTCTCACAATCCGGGACCGCTGGCTCCTAACTGCTCACCTGCCTGCTGGCCTGCTTACCCACAACTACCCCCCCTGCCAGCCTGCTTGCACCCAATTGTCTCCCCCTGCCAGCATGCTGGCCCTCAACTGTCCCCTCACACAAGCCTGATCACCCCTAACCACCTCTGTCTTGGCCCCACCTCCATGGCTTTGTACAGAAGAACATCCAGAAGGTCACCTGGTCTAATTAGCATATTACCCTTTTATTAGTATAGATGTGAGTGTATATATATATATATGGTTTTAAAGGCTATGTTTTATTGATGAATTTATTTTTGAAATTACCTGGTGTTATTTTTTAAAGGATCTGTATTTTTAATATAAAATGGTATAATTAGAAAATAAATGTTATGGAATGGACTTGATTTTATCAGTACTTTTACTTATTAGGACAAATAGCATGCCAAATGTTTATTGTAGTAGCAATAAAAAGCTTGTGCAGCACATACAAAACTGAAAAAATAGGCATTTAGGCATTTTTGTTCTACGTAAAACAATGAAAATAACATCAGATTGTTGTATTGTCTCTAGTCCCCTAGTCTCCTCACTTTTTATTATTGGGATTTTTTTGGTGTGTGTGTGTGTTCTGTACTTTATATTCATACTGTTCACCAAGTGGTATTTCTTACTATAGAAAACAATGTTTTACAAATTGTGGGTCATTGCCTATGGATCAATTTTAGGATCAGAATTTTTAACATGTAATAACAGAATGGAAATAGAATATAAATGCATCAGAGTGCATCTCACATAGTGTGTGACTAGATTTTGTTTTATAAAATGTTTTACACATGTTTTACACATATATGTATATGTGTGCTAAGTCTCAATATACTAGTAACATGTATTTTTTAGTGAAGACAGTTCTATAGCTACTGATATATTCAAAGATTACTGTTGTGAATTATTCATTTATTATAAATTAGTTTTTAATAATTAGTTTTTAATTATTAAGTATCTGCTATGTCTGTGAAAATTAACCACCAAAAGGACTATAACCTCTACTATAAATGAGTTGACATTCAGGGAAAGATATGTACCAAAAAATAGAGAATTTTAAAACAACTATGTACCAGGGCATTGCTTAATACTAGCATTTTGTTCCTTTTATAGCCTTAAACTTCATACCACTGTAATTTTCTTCAAGTCATAGTTGTTTCTAATGTGTTTAAGCACTAAAAGTAATGTTTGGGAGCAGTGAAGAAGTTCTCATTGAAGGCTTGCTGTAGCTTGTCTGTGTTGCCACAGTGTAATTCTCAGGGGAGCATGGTAAACACCCATGGATTGTTCTGCAATGCCTCTCTCTTACGTTCACATTGATTAAGCTTTACTTAAACTCATTTTTAAGTTATTTCAGAGCTGTTTAAGTTTCACACAAAAATTGATAAGTGAGAGAGATATTTTCCATATTTCCCCCCCACCCAATCATATGCATCACCCACCGGAGTGGTAACATTTTTAAAAATTGATGAACCTACATTGACACCCAAAGTACTCATTTGACATTAGAGTTCACACTTGTTGTTTTCTTAAATTCCATAGATTTAAAACAAATGTATAATGACATGTACACATCATTTTGGTACTTACAAAGTACTTTCACTGCCCTAAAAATTATGTGTCCTGCCAATTCATACTCCCCACCCCACCCACACACACACACCAATACCTAGTGACCCCTCATCATCTTTTAACTGATTCCATAGTTTACCTTCGGTAGATGTCACATAGCTGGCATAATACAGCATGCAACATTTTCAAATTGGCTTCTTTCACTTAGTAAATATACATTTAAGATTCTCCCATGTTATTTTATGAATTGACACCTCATCTCTTTTTAATGTGGAATAATATTCCATCATCCAGATGTGCTACAGTTTATCCATTTACCTACTGAAGGACATCTTGGTTGCTTCCAAGTTTTGAATTATGAATAAAGCTATTATTAACATTCATGTGGAGATTTTTGTGTAGATATTTGTTTTCAACTTTTTGGGGGCAAATATCAAGGAGTACAGCTGTTGGATTGTGTGGCGAGAATATGTGTGCTTTGTAGAAACCACCAACCTGTCTTTCAAAATGGCTGTCAAGTTTTACATCCCCAGCAGCAATGAATGAGAGTTCCTGTTGCTCCATACTCTCACCAGCATTTGGTGTTCAGTATTCAATTATTTTGTCCATTCTGATATGTGTGTGGTGATACCTCATTGTTTTTCTTTGTATTTGCCTGATGACATACAATGTTAAGCATCTTTTCATATCTTTATTTACCATATATATTATGTTTTGGTTCATTTCATTCACCAGTTTTTTAAAATATATTTTATTGATTTTTCACAGAGAGGAGGGGAGAGAGATAGATAGCTAGAAACATTGATGAGAATCATCGACCAGCTGCCTCCTGCACACCCCCTACCAGGGATGTGCCTGCAATCAATGTACATACCCTTGACCAGAATTGAACCTGGGACCTTTTAGTCTGCAGACCGACGCTCTATCCACTGAGCCAAACTGGTTTCAGCTTCTTTCACCAGTTTTTTAAAGCAAGTGGTTAGTCTACTTATTCTTGAATTTTAAGAGTTTATATATAGAGATATATAGATATAGATATAGATATAGATAGATATAGATATAGATATAGATATAGATATAGATATAGATATAGATATAGATATAGATATAGATATAGATGATAACAGTCCTTTATCAAATGTGTCTTTTGCAATTTTTCCTCCTAGTTGGCCTTTTCATTCTCTTCTTACTGTCTTTAATAGAGCAGAATTCCTTAATTTTAATGAACTCCCATTTATCAATTATTTCTTTCATAGATTGTACCTTTGGTATTGTATCTAAAAAAGTAATCTTTATGCCCAAGGTCAGGTAGATTTTCTCTTTTATTATTTTCTAAGAATTTAATAGTTTTACATTTTTACATTTAGGTTTTTTAGCCATTTTAAATTAAGGGTGTAAGGTCTGTGTCTATATTATTTTTTTGGGCATGTGCATGCCCAGTTTTTTTTTTTAGCTCTATTTTTTTTAAATACAATCTTTGCTCTAGTGTATTACCTGTTTTCTTTTATCAAAGAAGGTTAATTATATTTATATGGGGCTATTTCTGGGTGCTCTATTCATTTCTTTTTTTAAAAAATATATTTTATTGATATTTTACAGAGAGGAAGGGAGAGAGATATAGAGCTAGAAATGTCGATGAGAGAGAAACATCGACCAAATGCCTCTTGCACACCCCCCACTGGAGATGTGCCCACAACCAAGTTACATGCCCTTGACCAGAATCGAACCCGGGACCTTTCAGTCCGCAGACCGATGCTCTACCTCTGAGCCAAACTAGTTTTGGCTCTATTCATTTCTTTTAATCTACTAGAGGCCCAATGCATGAAATTCTTGCAAGTGTAGTCCTTCTTTACCCTGGATGCCCACACAGGCTTCCCTCTGTCACTCAAGACTCTGGCTTCTCTTGCATCACCAGCTTCATCTGGAAGGCAGTCCAGTCTAATTAGCATATTATGTTTTTATTATTTTACATTTGTCTGTTTCACCAATACTGTACTGTCTCAGTCATTATAGCTTTATAGAAAATATTAAGCCAGACAGTGTTAGTCCTTCAACTTTGTTCTTCTCCTTTAATATTGAATTGGCTATTTAATATCTCCATAGAAATTTAAAATTACATTGTCAGTACACACACACACACACACACACACACACCACAACTAGCTGGAATTATTATTGAACTTGCATTTAATCTATAGATCAAATTATAAAGAACTGATATCTTGACTGAATTTTATCATGCATAGGTGTTGGATTTTGTCAAATGCTTTCTCTGCATCTATTGATATGATCATGTGACTTTTTTTCTTTTTTAGTGATGGATTACAATAACTGATTTTGATGTGATGGCTAACAACAACTGATTTTCAAATTTTGAACCAGACTAGCATACCTGGGATAAACTCCACTTGGTAGTGAGATGCAATTCTTTTCATACATTGTTTAATTTGATTTAATAATACTTTGCTGAGAATTTTTGCACCTGTGTTCATGAGAGATATTGGTCATACATAGTTTGACACTGTTTTTAGGCACCTACACAATAAAATGTTAAGTCTCCTTAGAGAATTGACCCCTTTATCATTATGTAATGTCATTCATTATCTCTGATAACTTTACTTAATGGAAATCTTCTCCTTCCAAAGTAATATTAAGAATTCTACATTATTTTTATTAGTATTAACATGGTATGTTTTTCTTTATTCATTTGCTTTGAATCTGTATGTGTCTAAATATTTAGAGTGGGTTTCTTATACACAATATTAGAGGCCTGGTGCATGAAACTTCATGCACTGGAGGTAGGGTGGTCCCTTAGCCCAGCCTGCCCCATCTCACAGTCCAGGAGCCCCCAGGGGTAGGAGGTGATCTGGCAATCAGGGAAATACAATGTCTCTATCACACCCCTGTTGCTGCCACTGCCAGCAGTGCAAGCCTTGGCTGGCCCTGGTTACCTGAGCCTCAGGCTGCCCTGGGCAGCTGGCAACTGACATCCCAGGCTTGCCTGCACCTCAGGCTGGCCCTGGGTGGCTAGGTGGGGAGGGACCCCAGAGGCAGGACCCCGGCAGTGCTGAGGGGACTGGGAACCGCCATCTTGTGGCTGTGGGTGCCACCATATTTGAGGGTGTAACGGTCAATTAGCATATTCCCTCCTTATTGGCTGCGGGCACTCTCATCTTTGTGAAGGTGTGACAGTCAATTAGCATATCCCCTCTTTACTAGATAAGATATACTTGGGTATTATTATTTTCTGATTCACTTTGACAATCTCTGTTCTTAATTAGTTTATTTAGATAATTGATGTTCAAAGTGATTATGTAGTTGGATGGCTATTTATCATATTATTTACTGGTTTCTATTAGTCCTTATTCTTTGTTTCTATTTTGTCTTCCACTCTTTTCTGCCTTTTCTGGCTTTAATTAAGCATTTTATATTATTCCATTTTCTCTCCTTTCCTAACATTTTAGTTATACTTATATTTTTAACTTTTGATAGCATTGCCCTAGATTTCACAATATGCATTTTTAATAAGACCAAATTCATTCTCAGATAACACTATGCCTATTCAAGGATAGTGTGTGATATTTTTTCCATCATGTCCCTTGTATTATAGCTGTCATTCATTTATATACATACATGTGTAAAATAAAATATATTGTTACTGTTATTATTTTAAATAAGTTATCTGTTAGATCAATTAAGAACAAAAGTTTTTATTTCCCCATTCACTTATTCCTTTTTTATATATGCCCAAGTTTATTCCTTATATTATTGTCTTTCTTTCTAAATTTTTTCTGTTAATGTTTCTTTCAAAACAGGTCTACTGGCAGCAGGTGTTCTCCATTTGTGTTTGTCTGAGGAAGTATTCACTTCTTCTTTATTTTGAGGCTATTTTCACAGGGTAGAGAATTCTGGTTTTGTGGTCATTGGGAGCTGCCTTGATTGGCTGATGAGAAGTGCAGAGGGAGTGATGCACTTGAATCTTATTATATCTGACCCTGCAGCATCAACTGACTGCAGGTTTGCTCTGGGTGCATTTTAAAGTGTGTGAGGATAATGATCTCTCCCTGTACTTATGTGTATCCTCAAGGTAAATGATTTTGAGATTTTTGTGAAATTTTATTTATTTTATTATCATTTATCCCCTCTATGACCTCTTCCATCTCTATCCATCCTCACAATCACCAACTCTCGCCTATGTTCACAAGTTCTGTCTCTTTAATAACTTTAAAAAAAAAGTTTTCAAAAAAGTTTGCTGTGCATTCCACTCTCTTTTTGCTTGTATAGAAAAGTTGGATATAATTCTTTGTTCTCTACAGGTAGAGTGATTTTCCCCCTCTCTGGCTTTTTGAAAGATTTTTTTCTTTATATTTAACTTCCTATAATTTAAAATTATATGCCTAGGTGTTGATTTTTTGGCATTTATCTTGTGTTCTCTATGCATTCTGAATTGGTAGTCTGATGCCTACCACTAATTTGGAGACATTCTGTCATTAATGTTTCAAATATTTCTTATCTTCTGTTTTCTCTTTACCTCCTTCTGATATTCCTATTATGCATATGTTACAGCTTTGGCAGTCATTCCACATTCCTTACATATTCTGTTTTGTTTCATTTTTCAGACTTTGTTCTCTTTGCTTGTCACTTTTGAAAGTTTGCATTGACATATCCTTAAGCTCTGGAATTCTTTCCTCAGCTATATAGGTAGTCAAATAATAAGCCCACCTAAGACATTCTTCATTTCTGTGACAATGTATTTTATGTTTCAGACTTCTTTTTGGTTCTTTCTTAGGATTCTAATGTCTGTGCTTTCATTGCCCATCTGTTCTTGCATGCTGTCTACTTTATCCATTAGAGTCCTCAACACATTAACCATAGTTGTTTTCAATTCCATGTCTGAAGCCACAACATCCCACCATATCTGATGTTTGGTCCCTGACCTTTCAGATTGTTTTTGCCATTTGGTAGGTCTGATAATCATTTCCTGAGAGCTGGACATGATGTGCTGGGTAAAAGGAACTGCTGTAAACTGGCCTTTAGTCATATGGTGCTAGGTATGAGTGAGAGGGCATGTTCTTTAGTGCTTTGACTGGGTCTCAGCCTTTCAGGGAGGCTGTGCTTCTGGATTCCACACTTCTCAATGGGTTCTCCAATCTCATCTCCTCCTTAGCTGGGGCAGATGTCTAGAGGGAGCTGGAGCTGGATGTGTCCCTTCCTGCAAATCAGGTAGGCTAAAACTATTTCCAATAGGTGAGATTATGGCTAATTTTCCCTGAGGACAGAAATTTTTAAGAACAGAGTGCTCAAGTGCAGTTTGAAAAATGATTATTTTCTCCTCCTCCTGCCAGAAATTGGAGGGGCTTTTTCTCAGATTATTGTCTTGTGAAAATTGGTTGTGCTCATGTAGATAAATCATGCAATATTGTGCAGGCTGGGTCCCTGGAGTTTTACCCATCATAGCTGTCCACACCTAACTTCCTGCCATTCAGCAGTAACATTTCCAGGTTCCAGCACAGGTTCATGCAGAGTCACTACTTCGAGGCAGTGACTCCCTGCATCTGCCTGTCTGTCTCCTCTCTCTGGGGGAAGCAGTGTGTCCTGTACCTTTCCTCTCCTATGGCTACAGATAGAGTTGTTCATTTTTCAGCATGGTTGGCTTCTTACTTATTATTAGAGTAGAGTGACAACTTCCAAACTCTTTACATTCATAACAAGAAAGAAGATCTATCTCAATTTTTAAATAAAACTTTGTAGAAATTAATTGCTAGGAAGAAATTTACTTGCTCGAGGCAAAGTGGATAAGGATATGTTGTGTGCTCTGGACATTTTAGTCTAGTAGAGGAGGCTGGAATATTTTAATTTATTATACTAATGTGTTTTCACTTTGTTTATTGGGAATAAAAGGAAGGCTCCTAGCAGCAAGGGGGAAAATAGCTTGTATATAAAACCACGTTGTTATATTTGCGCCATCAGTGTATGAGAAAATGTTCCATAAGGTGACAGGAAAAACTGGAAAGCAAAGGATACAGGTTGAAAAAGTCAAGGAAGAGCTGCTGGGGTATCTCCTTGAACCCTCAGTTCATTTAGAGAGTTGAATAGGAGGGAAAAACTGGGTAAGATATGATTGGGTATAAATATGAAATGGAAAATTTGCACTTATATCACTTAGCATCTTATTTTCCATTTCTTTAAAAGCCACCTTCCTTTTTTCTTAAGAAGAAGAAGAAAATAGGGCATTAGGGATGTTCCTAAATGCCACTCTTGCTAGGCCATATCCTTCTACAGTAGACTATGAGATTGCCTCTCATTTCACTTTCCATCACTATTATCATGACCTTGTAGACAAGCCTGCATTTCTTGTGCTGCTGCCAGACTGATTTTATACTCAAACAGCTTTAAGTATTCTCCCCATATTTCCTCTGTCACGCACAATCTTTCCTTTAATAGTAGCCTTCTGCTTTCTTGCCGCAGACCTGCTGAGATGCTTTTATGCATAAAAAAAAAAGATGCCCTAGTTTTTCCTTGCAAAATCATCCCTGCACAACACTTAGCAAAGTAAGCCAAACTTTCTCAAAGTAAATTCAAGATGCTGGTGGATAAGCAGAGTCCCCCAACAGAATAAGAAAGACTCGTTTCAGTCTGTATAAAGCAATATGTTTAAACATAAACTTTTCATGAGATTGACAAGCAGTATAAATCACCTACTTTGACAAGTAATTAAGCTAATAAAAGTTGTATAATACCCTCTGTATCTTTCTAATTTAATCAAAGCCTGCATCCATAATGCTGAGCACCCAATGGCTTTCTTGAGAAGCTGAGCCCCACTGCCAGTGTTCCAGAGACCTTGAAATTTAACCAGAGCAAAACATCATCAACTAGCCCCATCTTGATAATGTAGTTCTCAAAAGCAACTAAAATTAGCATTGTGTCTTGAAGTATTCATATACATATGTACATATGCACGCACAGAAAGATATATAAAAACAAACACTTGCAAACATTTATAGGAAGAAAAAGTTCAAATAACATTTGAGGAAAGCAATACAGAATTTTAGAGATGGAGGGTAGTTACACCATTTAAAATAGAGTTATGCTTGCGTATGCATATAAATACTAGAGGTCCATTGCGGAAAGATTCGCAAGAATAGAGCTTCCTGTGGCCTTCACCACCACCCCTCCTGCTTTCCTTCCTTCTCCAAAGCCCCACCTGCTTCCCTACCTTCACTGCCTCCATGCTTGCTTCTTAGCAGCACTTGGCTTTCTTCTAGCTGTCTTATCTTGGGTGGGTTAATTTGCATATTGGATCCTGATTGGCTTGTGGGCGTGGCTTGCGGGCATAGCAGAGGTATGATAAATTTGCATGTTTCTCTTTTAGAGAAAGGATGTATGTTTAGATAGGATATATGTTTTATATGTGTATTATATATGGATACATACATATGGACATACACATGTGTGGATACATAAACCTGCCTAGTTATAAGTATATATAACAAGGCACAATAAATATGACTATGTAAAATAAAGAAATTTGCCCATGCTTTATTTTATACTAATTCAGAAGTTATTTTATTATTGGTAAGCACTTTTGATTAATAAACTGATTAAATATAAATTTTAACTATTAATTTATGCATGCTTGCTTAGTCATTTTAGTAAAATTCTCAATTATTTTTTGATGTTTAAAGTGGGACTAAATTTAGTGAGTGTCTATTTCAATGCACAGTCACACCTGTATGCTCTCAGTACTTGCTACTCAACAAGGAATATGTCTTACAGAGAAGAATTAAAACCATTGGCCATATTATTGTTAACACCCACTGATTTTGTGGATGGAACATTTAGTTAGACCTGTACTCTCATTAAATAATACAGTGATTACCAGTTTTGCAAGATGCTTTCCTGTTCATTTACATATATTTTTACCATGCTGCATATTAGATACCAAATAATTAGGTACCTTGGAAAGGCGTAAAAATGTGGGTAAGCAATCTGCTATTGCTTCCAACATATGCAACTGGTAAAGCAGATGGGATTGTGTTCCTGCGATGTTTGAGGACTTTTAGAGTGTCTCGTATCAGTGGCATCTGGGGACCAATTACTGAACACTCTCCACAGGAGTCTCGCCTCAGCGTTTTTAAATGGATGAATAATATATAAACTGCATGACATCCCACTGAGAGAGACTGAAGCGGCATCAAAAAGAAATAGTGTATCTGAGTTGAGCTAAAAAAGAAATAATTTGAAATCTGAACTGAAGTCCTTTGTGCTTACATATGTAGTCGGTTGTAAAGTTGCAACGCAGGGACATAATGAACGGGAGGGGGAAAACTCTCTAAGCTGCTGCCTTTCCCCCAGTCTGGAGGGAAAAGGGCGTGAAAGGAGAATATCTCAATTCACACCTGAAAGTGGTTTATGTAAGAACTTGTAATATTAAGTGAATGGAAGAAACTCGCTGCGTGTTAAATCCCTGATGTATCTTAGAGTATCTTATAGATTGCCTGTTTCAGACTGTTCATATCCTATAGGCTCTGGGGGACTGAAGAGCTTAATGAATTGCTCACAAACAACTGTTAACAGAGAAGATGCTAGATCCAGATGTCCATTCTCTACCTCACTGCTATGATCACATAATAGTTATAAAAACAATAGCAATACTATGAACATGGGGAATTGTGCCTTTAGGTTACAGTGAGATATTTAAATACATCATCTCACTTAATTTTAACAGCACAATACTCTGTGGCTAAATATTATTATTGTCAATATACTGATAAAAAACCAACCAAACAAACAAACAAACAAAAAAAACAAAAAAACCTAAAATTCAGGGAAACACTAAGAATCTATACCAGCCCTGAGAAATTCAATGTCTTTGGTGAAACTTACAAGATCTACATTGTGTGTTTTCTGGAGAAGTTAGATTGTACAAAAAACTAGTAAGATGCCTGAAGACAGATTCTAAGAACTTCGGCAACTCATTCATTTAATCGTTCATAAACATTTATGAAGCACATTTTTCTCCCGTATGCCACCTTTCCATGTATGTGATGGCAATCCAACCAACTGAGACACACTGGCCAGGGCTTCTTGTTTATTTTTTAATAATTTACTTAGTTGTAACAAGAAGGAATCAGGAGGAGTGTGTGTGTGTGTGTGTGTGTGTGTGTGTGTGTGTGTGTGTGTGTCGGGGGTGGGAGGGTAAATTCTGATGTAGAAAAATGGTAAGTCAGACTTCTATCAGAAATAATTTATCTCTATATTATATTTTGGCTGCAGCTTCTTGGAAGGAGATCTGAATTCTAATATACATAATAGCCTTAAAAGTCAAGTTTTTGTTTAAGAAAACCTGATAACTTAAAAAAAAACTTTCAGTTAATTTCTCAATATTAGGAAAAAACTCAAATTTAAAACTTGTCATCTATGATTACAGTATAATGTTTAGAATTTAAGCCTTTGGGGTAAAAATGTGTTTTCCCATCTAGTCTGCATTTTATTAATGGTGTAGCCTTGGGGGGTGGGGGGAGGGAAATGACTCAGTTATTCTATGGTTGGTATCCCTAATTCTTAAAATGGAAGTGATAATGCCAGAATTGTTGAAATAGTTAAGTCATATATAAAGCGCATACTACTTGGGTCATTCTAAGTTTACCATGTAAGACATTTGGCCTCTAATCCTATTTAATAAAATAAAAGTCATGATGGAAAAGAAGCACTTCCATGGCAGTAACTGCAATCCACTTCAGTTCAGTACTCTAATAAATATCAGAATGTTTATATGTAACATTTAAGAGAACGTAAACTATATTATTTAGAGAATGTCAAATATACTTGTAGCTAATGATTATATGATTCCCTTTCTTTGGCATGGAGCCCAGTAAATTTCCAAAGATACCAAAAGTTCTTAATTAAGAAGGTCTTGAGTTACTATAATTTGAGTTTAGATGGGTTTCTACCACACAGACAATGGGGTGGTAAAGGCTTGGGGTGAGGGGCAGGGACAAGCTAGAAGAGGTCAATGTGAGGGAGAAAGGGAACATATGTAATACTTTCAATAATAAAGATTTTTAAAAAAAGAGTATCTTTAAAACTTTAAAAAAACATTACATTGGGAACTTGGCTAAGGAAAATCACTAGAAGGTAGGAGTTTTTGTGTCGGAGTAAGATGTGTCCCCAAAGAGAGGAAGTACTTTCACTTAGAAGGGTGATTACATTGTGCAACCAAGTTTCCCTTCGCAAAAGGTTACCTATTCATTTCCTGAACTCATAACTCTGGGTGGCCAGTGATGCCAGCATTTCCTTGATACCAACCTTGAGTGAAGAAAAAAACAAAACTGTGATATATGGCTAGTGACTACTCACAACTTTAACTGTCCTTCGAGAAAACTTGCTGAAATAAATCCATGGCCCCTTCTCAGAGAGGGGTTCTTAGCAAGTTAGGAGGAACAGTGGTTTCTGTGGTGCATTTTGCTAAGCAATCCCCCCTGTTTAGAAAGATTCATGGAAGTCCTGCCGGAAGTGCAATTATTAGATTAATCTTGGAATCTGTAGGAAGGCTCTTCACATTTCAGTCAGTGAGTCCTCAATTAAAACGCAGTCTCACAGAGCAAACTCTTATTCCCTCTTCCCCTCCTCAGACAACCTCAATCCTCTTGACAAATATTCTCCGTGTAAAATTCAGCTTACTGTGTGGATCATCTCAAAATGCCTCCTGCCCTCCAAAACTCTTCCCAGTTAGAATTAAGGGCTCTGTATTGTTTTAACTTGTATAGCCTGTATCACAGATCTTTAATAAGAAAAATGTTTAAATTATCTCTTATTCCACAAATCCAAGTGCCGTACCATGCATAAAGCAAGGCAATAATATTTGTATAAAATAACTGGAGAACGAAAGTAAAATTTATTGACCATCTTTTTTCTTCCCCCCTGCACCACACAAAGCTCTTGAAATCTATTTATTTTAAAGTTATGTAATATTTCTTTATGAAGCTATTTTCAGCCTCTATAGGAGTAAAATTTTATATTAAAATGAATTAGCATGCATAAGATTATGATTAATAGGATGCAAAACCAATTTTCTCCTCCACGTCCTGACATTTAATTTTGACAACATGATGTTAACACATGACAGATTTTTATAATATAATAAATTGAGCATGTTAACTTGGTGTGTGCTCCTTCTTGAATTTCTTGAGTTGTCTGAATTCCATATTTTGATCTGATATTCCCAGGCTGCCCAGATACTGGTTCCTTAAAGGTTGGGTGAGGGTATAAGGAGAGAATGTTGAGAAGTGTTGGTTAATTATCTCAACATCATGTTATCAAAATTAAGAAAATGTACCCAAGCTGGGTGGCTCCGTTGGTTGGAGCATTATCCCTTACAACAATAGGTTGCAGGTTCGATTTCCAGTGAGGACAACTGGTGAGTGTTTCTCTTTCCCTCTCCTCTCTCTATTCCTCTCTCTTTAAAAAACATCAATGAAAACATATCCTCAGATAGGGATAAAAATAAAAGGCAAAGGTGAGATAAGTCAAATTGGTGAAGAAGCCAAAAAAAAAAGAAACACAATGAAAATTTGCAAAGACCTTTAGTCAGGAGCCAGGAAGGTTGCTTGGAGGAAACTGTACAGAAGGCAAGGTGTTACTCAAGCTCTACACTCCTTGTCTTTGAATTGAGGAAGCACAGGCAACATCAAAACAGTCTTACTGTTAGATGATTAGCAACAGTCTTTCCAGTTCAGTAAATAGAATGTCCACTCTGTGAGGCCACCAAACTCTCCTTCATGTTCTCTTCCTTCCACCACATCTCCTTGTCCTTTTAACCCCAAACCTCTGGCAGACCTGGTCTGCTCTGTGGTTTACCCATCACTTTCTATACTATTTAATTCTGCTAGACAGAAAAGTGGAGTATCAGATCTTTAATGGGGAGGAAGCATAGTAGGAAAATGCCCCTAATACTTGGTTTTTCAAATATCAATGTGCAGATTAATTAGCAGTATTAACTGGGACCTGTAAGTCTGTGTTTCTAATAAGCTCCCATGGATTGCCAAGGTTGCCATATTTTGAACAGCAACTATAAAGGGGGGGAAATATCAAAGAAGGTCTTCTTTTAATTTAGAATGTTGTGGTATAATACACGTTCTCTTTAAGTTGGCCTCACAAAGGGGATTCTGCCTTATTTTAACACTCTGGGCACCTAAAAGATTTCTAAGAAATAAAACATAACTGGACTGTAGTGTGTTTATCTTTGTGATTATAACAACTAATAGAAAGTTTATATAGTATATATCAATTTCTGTGCAGTTTGATCTCTCCTGTTATAACAGCATTTTTAAAGTCCAGTTTTATCCTATATAATAAAAAGGTAATATGCAAATTGATCATCACTCTAACACACAAGATGGCTGTCCCCATGTGGACACAAGATGACTGCCATAAGATGGCCAGCAGGGGAGGGAAGTTGAGAGAGACCAAGCCTGCAAGGGAGGACAGCTATTGGGGGGTGGGGGACAGGCCTGCAGGGGAGGACAGTTGTGGGTGACCAGGTTAGCATGGGAGGGCAGTTAGGGGCAATCCAGCCAGCAGGGAATGACAGGGGGAATTCGGCTGGCAGGGGAGCAGCTAGGCATCAATCAGGCTGGTGTGGGATAGATTAGGGGTTTATCAGGCTGGCAGACAGAAGTGGTTAGGGGCAATCAAGCAGGCAGGCAGGTGAGCAGTTGGGAGCCAGCAGTTCTGGATTGTGAGAGGGATGTCTGACTGCCCATTAGAGAGATGTCCAACAGGATTGGGCCTAAATGGGCAGTCAGACATCCCTTGAGGGATCCCAGATTGAAGAGGGTGCAGGCCGGGCTAAAGGACACCCCCCCACCCCAGTGCATGAATTTTGTGTACCAGGCCTCTAGTCACTAATAAGACTATTTAGGTAGAAAATAGAAAGAAAGTTTAAAAGACAGATGGTCTCACTCCCAATTTCCTTTTAAACAATTATCATTATATCCACTTCCAACATGCGCTGTGAAGCTTTTAGGCTAGACTGTTTTATATAAAGTAGAGTACACCAAGAATAAAACATATTATAAAACAATTAGTATTTTCCTTTTGAATTTCATTATAAAAGTTGTATTATATTTGATGATACATAAAGTACTTCAGATTATATAACTAAAAAAATGGTAACTCAATATAGTAGGTATACTGCTCAACTTCAATAAACAAATATGTCTAACTTCTATGTCTGCCACTGCCGGTTCTAAGACTTTGGTATAATAACCTATCTGGACTTCATTTCTCTCACGTAGAAAATAGTAGTTTTGGATTCTATGATCCCTTCCACTATTATAATTCTGTGATTATTTAAATATTTAAAAAATCAAAGCATGTCTAATTTGTTTTGAATAAGTGTAAAATCACAATGACCCCTTAAAATATAATGTCCAAACTAAACAGTAAAGCATTTTCCAATCAATCTTCCCCAATTCTCTTTAGTATGGTAACTATATCTGATGACTTCTGAGCAGTTAATTGAAGCTGCTGAATTTACTGTTAATCCTTGTAACAGGACATACTAGAAAGTACAAAATACTGTCTAAATGGAGCATAAATGAATAAATATGGAAACATAGTGACTGGTTTCCATGAAGAGTGAGTTAATGACTAGTAAAGGTTTGGTGTATCTTTGTACAACTCCTGAAACTGCACAGTGACTTTGCTCTCTGATTTGTAATACTAATTATATGCTCATTATGTTCCTATAAAATGAGACAAATTCTCTGTGTATCAAAATCACCTGATGATATTTTTAAAAATATAGATGCCTGACCCCACCCCCAAGCAGCATCAGAGGAATCTGATTTAGCAAGTTTGGAGCTCCTTTGGCAATTCAGATGCACAACAAAGTGTAAAATTCTCTAATATTTAATTTGTCATACCCACCACCAACTTTTCTGCTATTATTTTTTTCTCCATGAAGTGCTATGAGGAGTGTCAATCCTAGCAGGTCCCTATTTTATATCTCCCATGAAACAGACAAATTTTTAGTTGGGCTTAGTGACTAGTAAGTAGTTATGTCAAGACTTCATGATTAGTCAAAGAATCTTTGGGCACATTATAGATACTTACCTAACTAAAATCTTCATTTTGGTTTGAACCTAAAGAATCAGTATTTAGTAATCATTTGGTAATTATTTAGTGATTATTTTCAGATATTCTCTTGTACTGAAATGCATAAGAATACCAAGGATAGGAATAAGTATAATGTCCTAAGTTATCACCTTCTGGTTTATGAAGACAAACTCATAACAGAAAGATAAGTTTTCTAGTATTAATTTTGAAAAGATAAGGCTCTCTGAATTTATGAAAGTTTATCCACCCTCAAAAGCTATCATATAGCATATGCATATTTCTCTAAAGCACACATATTATTTTAGCAGTAGTTATGGACTTTAGAGAATGAGTTGTGTTTTACTATAATTTTAATAAACATACTAGTTCAAGTAAACTGCTTGTGTTAGAGTTGTATGGGCTTACAAATATATTTACAATGGTGATTATTTTAAACACTTTTATGAAATTTACATTCTGTAATATTATGTAAATATGTCATTTCTTTTCCATAATTTCTAACTTTCACACATAATTTAATTTATGTGGCCTACAAAGAGAAACCAATCCAATTGTAGATGACTGGATTTGATGATATACCTAGTTTTCATTTTGAGTCTCGGGACAAATATTAATTTTAGTTTTTCCAAGCAACTACTTATAAATGCATATTAACTTAAAAGCTAGAAAATAACATGATAATTGCATAATCATGTAAGATATTATAGCTTAATGGAAACCTATTTATTAACTCACATTTTTAAAGTTTAGTTCCATAATCAGTTCATGGTGACTAGGTTTGCAAGGCTTATGCCTTAAAATTTTCAGCATAGAATAGGCAGTTTTTCATTTAAAAAATCAACTTATAAGTAAATCATTATACTAAAAACTATGAAACCTATTTTGCTTCAAATTCTTCTAATATAAATGCTTGGCTTTTAAAATGACATTTTTAGAAATCCATCACAGTAAATAATATGAAATTGTATTCATTTTCAAATAATTTATGAGCTATATAATTCTTACTAAATATAATTTTATTTGTAAAAATATATTTATTTTGTGGAAATAATGAATAAACACACGTGTTTAAGTCAGCTATAAAACGTAATGTAATGAATATCTAATAACAGATCTATGCATGCCCCCTCCAACTATTTACACCACTGATTTGCTTAAACTATTTGTAGCATAAATTATCCTATCTAATAAAAGAGTAATATGAAAATTGACCGTACCTCCACTACACCCACAAGTCACGCCTACACGTCATGCCCACCAGCCAATCAGGACCCAAATATGCAAATAAACCCAACTAAGATGGCTGCAGCTATGGAAAGCAGAAGGGAGGCTTGTGTTTCCCTGGAAATGGAGGAAGTCAAGCTTTCTGCCTACCCTGGCTGTCCCAGGCCTCCACTCCAGGCTACAAAGTGTCAATGATAGAAGATAAATAAATACCATAAAAATAGATGCAGCCACAGAGCTGGAGAGAGCAGGAGGCTTGAGTTGCCCCTAGAGATGGAGGAAGCCAAGCTTTCTGCCTGTCCTGGCCGGCCCAGGCTTCTGCATAAAGCTACAAAGTTTTAATTAGAGAAGATAAATAAATCCCAGATACCAGGGCCTCTGCTTGGATCGCTAGAGGGCATGGCCAGCCTGCAAACCACCACCGGCTCCTCTCCCAGGCCATCCTAAACCCCAAGGACAAACCAACTGGCCCCACCCATGTGCCAGTCCTCTACCCTATCTAATAAAAGAATAATATGCAAATTGACCATCACTACAATACACAACATGGCTGCCCCTATGTGGTCAAGGATAATTGCCCATGTGGACATAAGATGACCATCATAAGATGGCCAGCAGGGGAGGGCAGTTGGGAGAGACCAGGCATGCAAGGGAGGGCATTTGGGGGCAATCAAGCCTGCAGGGGAGGGAAGTTGGGGGTGATCAGGCCTGCAGGGAAGGGCAGTTTGGGGGGGGGGAAGGGACCCAGGCCTGCAGGGGAGAGAAGTTGGGGGGGTCCAGGCCTGCAGGTGAGGGCAGTTAGGGGTGACCAGGCCTGTAGGGGAGAGCAGTTGGGGGTATCCAGGCCTGCAGGGATGGCAGTTAAGAGATGACCAGGCCTGAAGGGGATGGCAGTTAGGGGCAAACAGGCTGGCAGTGGAGCAGTTAAGCATCAATCAGGCTGGCAGGGGTATGGTTAGAGGTGATCAGGCTGGAAGGCAGAAGAAGTTATGGGCAATCAGGAAAGTAGGCAGGTGAGCAGTTGGGAGCCAGCACACCTGGATTGTGAGAGGGATGTCAGACTGCCATTTAGGCTTATCCTGGATTGGGCCTAAATAGGCAGTCAGAGGTGGGATCGGGCTTAAACGGGCAGTCAGACATCCCTTGAGGATCCCAGATTGAGCTGAGGGACACCCCCTCACCCCATGTGCACAAATTTTGTGCACCAGGCCTCTAGTAACTTTATATAAATCTCTTGTGATGTAAGCTACTGTGTTAAAGTGAAATAACCCCAAAATTCCCAAAGATACAACTTGACTGTTAGTAAACCTATTTTGTTCAAATGTGCCTTTCAAAATAATAATATGTTATGATTGCCTTAAATATTCAGGAATTACTGGGAGGTGAAACAGGCATTTTATTTCAGTGCTCTGAAAGTTTTAATGAACCATCTCTACTATTTGAATTATGCCCATGTTTGGTTTACTCAAACATCATACTGTAACTAATTAGATTTTGATTAAAATAAGTGATTTCTCCAATCACAACTTTAAAACCATAAATGGGGACACTTTAGCTCATAGGTGGTTCTTCATTCAAAGAATGATGAAACAGAGTAGAAGTATGACTTTACTAAGCTAAGTTTGGGGGTCAGAACAGACTCTTTACCCTGAAACTCTATTCATGTAGGCTAAGCTTTATGAATTAAAGAATGGGAAGTCCTGAGATTTTAAATACTCTGACTTTAACAGAAATCAAGTCAGTTTAATGAGGAAAAATTACTTTTAATAGAGACAAACAGCTAGTGAGCACTGACACAGTGTTTCTAAAGAACTCAACATGTTTTGAGGTCAACTGCATGTTACTATCATATGTTACAGACTGAAACTCAGACAGAGGTTAAGCCACTTGATCTGAATCCCAGCAAGAGTCCTGCAGCGGTCAGGAGCAGCGTGGCCTTTCTATTCTTTCAGTCCATACCCACGATGGATCTTCTTAGAACAAAGGATTTAATGGAGAAAGCTTGTAAATATTCATGAAGTGAGAACAAGCCAAATATTACAGAAATTCTAACGTTCGAAAGCTCAAAATTTCCACATATACAAATGGAACCAAGACCTAGAAAGGGCTGCCTGGACCCCCGAAGGTGGGAGATTATGCAATGAAAAGTTGAAGGAGCAAAACATTTCCTGAATCCCATTGTCATGATGTGGCATTAAAATCACTTTTATGGGAAGAGCTCATCAAAAGCTAATAAAACTGTCCCAGGACTGAATATTTATTAAAGTTCTTTCTGCATTACTACATTCACCAGAGGAAAAATTAATTGACCATTAGCGTTAAAGTAAAATCTATGGAAGCAAAATATCTAAATATTTAACAGGGACATAGTACATATACTGCTTAATCTAAATAATCCAATTCTAGCAAGTTAATCCACTTAGCTCATCATACCACTTAAATGCATGGATTCAGCTCATCATGACTTTGGTTTGTGTTTTATTTCGCTCCACCAATTGTTTTACCATAATTTTTTTTCTGAAATGATTTTCCAATAAGATTAACAATAGAGGACAAATAGTCTTAAGAATAAAAGATAAACACTATTCTAGAATGATGGAAAACATGACAGTAAAGCAAATTAAAATAAAACAATACAGACAGTGCTTCTGAAAAAAGTATACCCTATTACATTTGAGTCAAAACTGTGGAAAAAACCATGATGGTGTTGGTAGTGGTAGTGCTGTTGGAGATGATGGTGGTAGTGGTAGGGTGGAGGTAATGAATAGCAGAGTTTATTTTAGAGTACCTAAATTTAATTGTGGAACTGCAATTTTTCTATAGTTAGAGTTTATATAAATGATTTAGAATTTCATAAGAAGCTAAATCTCCCACAAATAACTATATATTTTTACCTAGAGAATAGCATACTTATGCGAAACTATGAAATACCATTATTTGACATTATTAACAGATAAATAAACCTTAAGTCTATGAGAGAATGAATTAAAATTTCTGATTAGGCCCTATCAGGGGTGGGCAAACTTTTTGACTCGAGGGCGACAGTGGGTTCTTAAACTGGACCGGAGGGCCGGAACAAAAGCAACCTGACCATGCTGGCACTCTCATCTTGGGCTGCTGGTGAAGGAGCTGAGGGGAGAGCAAGAGAACCCTCCTCTCTTTCGGCTCTGCGAGCCGGATAGAACAGCCAAACGGGCCATATCCGGTCCGCAGGCCGTAGTTTGCCCATGGCTGCTAGCTGGTTTTTCTCAGGGGATAAAGCATTAGCCTGTGGACTGAAGATTCCTGGGTTTGATTCTGGTCAAGGGCATATGCCAGAGTTGCTGGCTTGATTCCCAGTAGGGGGCTTGCAAGAGGCAGCCCATCAGTGATTCTCCCAGTGATTCTCCTCATCAATGTTTCTATCTCTCTCCCTCTCCCTTCCTCTCTGAAATAAACTATATATATATAAATAAATTCTAACTAGGATTCTGTAAATTTAAAATACATGCTCAAATGATATGCATTAGTTTTATGTGAGAATATCTATGCTTCTGATTGGTACATCATGCAATTTTTGTTGTTTGTTTGTTTTTAAAATATATTTTATTGATTTTTTTTACAGAGAGGAAGAGAGAGGGATAGAGAGTTAGAAACATCAATGAGAATCATCGATCAACTCCCTTGAAGATTACATTCAAAGATATGATTCCCAGATATTCAAGAAAGACTTGGCTGGGCCATAATGCTGACAAGAGGCTTATTTAGTTTCTTTAAAGGTTTTTGGACATTTCAAAGAGACTTCCATGGATTAACAAGTTTTCTAAAGTAAATACTCTAAGAAAAGGAGTAGAAGAAAGTCTCTCCCTTTGTTTTTAACAGAGAGAATTATCCTCTTATTTTTCATTTCTACTTGTTTTATAATCTCAAACATACAGCACGTGGCTCAGAGTTTTACACACTCAATTGAAATGTTATCTACCTAAGTAAGATTTCATCCCATTGTATGTGCTTTGTAAATATGTATATTCCTGCAGAGAATACCAATACCAGACACTCTGATATCTTTTAAGTTTAATGATTGAATTTATATTTCCTTACCTTCATTTTATTTATTTATTTTTAATATATATTTTATTGACTTTTTACAGAGAGGAAGGGAGAAAGAGAGAGAGTTAGAAACATTGATGAGAGAGAAACATTGATCAGCTGCCTCCTGCACACCCCCTACTGGGGATGCACCCACAACCAAGGTAAATGCCCTTGACCTGAATCGAACCTGGGACCTTTCAGTCCGCAGGCTGACACTCTATCTACTGAGCCAAACCGGCTTTGGCTTTTTTTTTTTTAATTGACTTTTTACAGAGAGGAAGGGAGAGAGATAGAGTCAGAAAGATTGATGAGAGAGAAACATCAATCACATTTTATTTTTTAACCTAATATTGCTAAATAAGAACTGTTACAAGTTTTCATCTGGATTGTGTGCTGGAAATGAGGGTTTTGGGAAAGAGAAGAAAGCTGAAATATTTTTAAACAATTATAATATTATATCCAAACTATACATGTTAGGTTAATTCAGTAATTTATAACCCATATCTCACATTTATGGGTAATTTGAAAAATAATTCTATTAACATTGAAACTGTGGCTAGAACAGACAGTTGCTAGATAGGTACTCCCACACTTTTAGTTGTTAATCCGCAGTAACGAATATGCAATTATTAGGATTTCAATACCCAGACAGAGCAGCCACCCAGGTCCCATAATTTCAAGGAAACATCTACAAAGATTCACTTATTTGCTTTATACGTAACTTGTAGATAAACAAAATAATAATCCTAAGAACTGACTTCAGAAGATGCAAACTCTAGCCTTCAGTCATCCAGTTCTGGGAAATTTGGTGACCTTCAACCATAGAACCAGGGTGATGTAGAGCCAGGATGAAGACCAGGATGATGCACACTAGACCACTGCTTGTCCAGTTTCAAGGTTGTTAATGGGATGGACTGTGCTGGCCTGCATGTGGAGAGGTTTTTAACTCTCTCCCCTTGATTTCTTTGTTTTACTCTTCCTCTCCCTCATTACAAAACCCCTGCCTGCACGGAGATGTGGGAATGGGTTTTGTGACAAGAGGCCCCCATCTTCTCAGGTGACAGGCATGTGAGTAAATCAATTTTCTTTTTCACTGGAACAAAAACAAACACTGGGTTTCCATTCTTTTAACTGTTTTTCTATCTGTAAACTGATGATGTAATGAAAGGCATTTAGGAAGCATTGACTATGCATAGAGAATTCATAATATCAGCTAACACTTGGTGCTGATTATGGTGAAATAAAAGCAAATTATCAGAGCATCTTTCAACTTCATGTTTTCAATAATGTATTTTAGGACACACACACACACACACACACACACACACACACACACACACACGACTTTTCTAATTCCTCCAAAAAAATGTGGTAAAAATAAATAATGGCCATTTCGTTGCAGCACTGATAGGTAAGCAGGGCTAACATACCATAGGATCCAGCAAAATAAAGAAAGCAACAGAGTTAAGAATAAAATCCCACATCACTACATTCCCTAACTGGTAGTTAACTAGCCCTCTTGACCATTGAAGTGGAAAATTTATTATTGATACTCATGCCTTCTAACAAGAAAATACATTAACCTTTAATAGATAGTGAATGAGCTCTCACTCACAATTCACAGGTACCTATGAATTGCACAGTCTCTTTCATTTATAAAGATATTTTGGGTCTCTGTTCTGATCTATATTTTATTTAAGCACAATAAGTATATATAACGTCATTTATTAAAGAAGTACTGGGTAAAAAAGATTGAACTACGTGGAACTGAGTTCCACAATTTTGAATATTTGGATATCTCCACTGTTCTTTCATCTGTTTTTTTCCCCCCACCTGGTTAAGTGAATTTTATATGGTTCAATTCTTGATGGCCTGTCAAACAAAATACTAAATCTAATAGCATCTAGAAAATAGAAACTGAACTCTCTAATAGTCCCCCTAAATTATGATGTTATTACAAGAACATCAAGGTTAAGGCTTCTCCTTGAACCAGACTTTTCAGTGAAAAGATTAGTTGATAATTATAGTGTACTCATAAAGACTTAAATTGCAACCCTTTGATGGAATGTTTCATTTTTAAAGTATGCTATTATCAATAGTAATGTTGTATATATGTGTGGGGTGTTATAAAAAAATCTTATTTAAACTATACAACAACTTGTGGAAGGCTTTCTTATTCTCCTTGTTAGACAAAGAATGAGAATGTGTCAATACCACAGCGAGGGCCTGAACACAAACCTCTTAATGCACAGCCTATGACTCTGCAAGGGGCCATGCTGCACTGCCAGTTGGATTATCTCTTACATTTTAAAATAATCCATAATTAAGAAAGAACACATTTTTACCACTTTATTTCTTTTTACATGTAGTCTTCTCTGGACTATTGCTCATGGAACTTACTCTGAAGACCAATAAACTTTGAGTTATTGCTCATGTCCATTTACTGCTTTATATTGTGAACATTATAGGACCCCAAATCCAAGAGTCGTGTCACTGTTGTTGTTAAGACTTTTGTTTTTAGAGCAATGTTAGGTTCACAGCAAAACTGAGGGGAAGGTACAAAGATTTCTTTTATTCTCCCTTCCCCGACACATGTACATCCTGGTCTATCAACATCCCCACCACAGTGATGCATTTGTTGCAGTCAATGAACCTACACTGACACCATTGTCATCCCAAGTGCACAGTTTACATGAGGTTTCACTCTTGAGGTTGTATGAATTTTTACAAATGTATAATGGCATGTATCCATCATCATCATAGTATTGTAGCAATATTTTTCATTGCCCTAAAAGTCCTCTGTGCTCTGCCTATTCATCCCTCTATCCAATCCAACCCAACTCCTAGCAACCACTGATCTTTTTATTCTCTCCTTGTTTGCATTTTCCAGAATGTCACAGTTGGAATCATATAACTATTTTAGATTGGTTTCTTTTACTTAGTAATATAGTATGCATTTAAGTCTCCTCTGTCTTTTCATGGCTTGATAGCTCCTTTAATGCTTAATAAATATTTCATGGTATGGAAGTACCACTGTTGATTCCTTCACCTATTGATAGAAGTCTCGGTTAGTTCCAAGTTTTGGCAATTATAAATAGAGCTGCTATACATTCACGTACAGGTTTTTGTGTTGACACAAGTTTTTTACTCATTTGGATGAATGTCAAGGTGTGTGATTGTTAGATTGGGTGGTAAGCATACAGTTAGTTTTGTAAGAAACTGCCAAACTGCCTTCCAAAGCATCTGTATCATTTTTCATTCCCACCAGCAATGAGTAAGAATTACAGTTGATTTGTATTCTTGTCCGCATTTGGTGGTGTAAGTTTTCCAGATTTTGGCTATTCTGATAGTTGGGTAGTGGTATCTTATTTAATTTGCATTCCTTTAGAGGTTGTGTAGTATCTCTCATAGACTTATTTGCCATCCATGTATCATCTTTGGGGAAATCTTTGTTAAAGTCTGGCTAAGATTGTTTTTTTTGCTTGTTCACTTGTTTACTTCCTCCTTTAAAAAAATCCTTGCCTAACCATTTTGAGTAAAAATATTTTCAACTGTATTAAAAACATTTAAGTATATGTAAAGAGATATCGAAGTAGGCAGCATTTCTTCTTTTACTCTTTGAGGAATGTAGATTTATATTGATTTAAAAATTAATATTTTTTTGCCGAAACCGGTTTGGCTCAGTGGTAGAGCGTCAGTCTGCGGACTGAAAGGTCCCGGGTTCGATTCCGGTCAAGGGCATGTACATTGGTTGCGGGCACATCCCCGGTGGCGGGTGTGCAGGAGGCAGCTGGTCGGTGTTTCTCTCTCATCGACGTTTCTAGCTCTCTATCTCTCTCCCCTCCTCTCTGTAAAATATCAATAAAATATATTTAAAATAAAATAAAATAAAAATAAAAATTAATATTTTTCCACCGGAATAAGAAATATTTTGGTATATAAAAGTTCAGTATTCCAATCTAGAAATTATACTGTGATTTTTCTCAGTGGGTGGCCATGTTATAAATCCATTTACTATTTCTTTTACTGTGAAATAGTCAAACTTATTGTTGAGTACAAATATTTTATAGGAATACCATTTACATATATCTACAAAAACAAGAACACATACACACCAAAGAAGCAAAATGCTACTTTTATAAATGTCCCTTTGGATGAGAGTTGCACCAAGAACATATCAGCTGAAACCACCCATTCCTTTTTTACAGGTGTAAAAAATTAAAAGTTGTAGGAATTTAGGAGAAAAACTGAAAAGTTGTTCCTTCATACTTGCAAAAATATAAGTTCTCAGAGTCTATAAAAAGTTTTTCTAGAAATGAAAAATATAAATTAAAATATCTGAAATAAGATTATAGAAACATAGCATAGGCTATAGCATAAATCAACAGTAAATTTTAAAAAATATAATTCTATTAATTTCAGAGAGGAAGGGAGAGGGGGAGAGAGAGAGAGAGAGAAACATCAATGATAAAAGAGAATCATTGATTTACTTCCTCCTGCACTCCCCACTCTGGGGATTGAGCCTGTAACCTGGGCATGTGCCCCAACCAGGAATTGAACCATGACCTCCTTCTTCATAAGTCAATGCTCAACCACTGAACCACACCGGCCTGGCAACAGACTGAAAATGCTACTAATTACTCACTCTTTAAAATTTAATGCTGGGTTTTGAGAGAGCTTCTCTTTAGTTCCCATAGTGCCATTGCTACACTCTTCAAAAAACAATGTGCAAAGAGCCTTTCAGCACTTGTGATAGATAAATTCTTCTAATCAACAGTTGGTATGAGACATTTTACCACAAACAGAGCTTGTCATCTCTAACACATTGAAAACAGATGTTACAATTTGCTCTCAATTTTAGTACCTCCTCATGAAAGAAAATCCATAATTATATTCTTTAAATGTAACCAACTTATTCTTACCGCTCTTCCTGCTGTGGCCTGCCAGTTACAAAGCACGAGTGAAAAAGAAGTGTACCCTTTGGAGCAGCCAGTTCTCAGAAACATTAGTTTTCTTTAATATTCCAGTTTCATTCCAGGAATGGGCAAGACAAGAAGTAAGACATCTCATGTCACTTTAGGATAATATCATGTAATTCTGGGTAATAAAGAATTCATAAGTGATCCGATAGTAGAAAGTTCATTTACATTCTCTCCAGAGGGTTTAATCTCTGTATATGTGACCTTGTATAACTAAATATATTTCAAATATCAAGAAAAATGGCAGCTATGAAGATAATGGAATTCTTTCTTTTATGTAGGACTGAAATAAAGTGAAATTAATTATATGAAGCAGTCAATGAAATAAAGGTAAAAGGTTCCACTAAAATTCTTTCTACCCAATCTTATTTATTTTCATTTTATAGGAGGACAATTATATCATGTGCTATGTTACTTGATTTTAAAACTGGTATTTCATTTCATTGACACCTTCCCCAAAGGATGCAAATGAAATGTCCCAGAGACTCATTTGTGAATGTTATTTTAGTTCAGATCATTCAGATATGCAGTTGGAACAAACATATGGAATGCTTCCTTTTAAAAGAAAATACCTTTTAAGGGGGGAAATTTATCTGTGTCACAATTTAAAAATTCATTGAATTTATCAAGAAAGATTATTAAAACCAGCTCTACTATATTTTTAAAAATAAAGATCTTTCAAAACCATGAAAAAATGATACATATCTTAATTTTCATGATAATTTATTAAAAACACAAATATAATTGTATCAGAGTACTTTAAAACAGCATTCTCAATTTATTACCACCTTTAGTGATTTATCTTTCCCTGCATTCTCTGGTTACCAGAAATACAAAGTATGTTTTACCATAATCAATTTAATTATGAAAGTAAGAATTTCTGTTCTATGGAGATTAATTACCAAATCACTTACCATCTACAAGGTAAATTAATTTCTGAATTTATTATATTATCTAGCCTCTATTATTAAAACATATATGTACAGAACAGTAGAAAAATTTTGTTATATTCTGCCAATAAATTTATTATAGACCAAATGTTCATGTAACCACTACCTAGGTCAAGTAATCAGACATTATAATATTCTGAATCCCTCTCTTAACTGCTCCCAATAACTAACCCTTCTCTCCCTACTTCATACGGAACTACTATTTTGACATTTATGATGATAAGTTTTTGTATTTATTTATACTTTTATCACCTAAGCATACATTGTCTCTTGTTTGAATTTATATAAATAGAACATATTATTTTTGGCCAATATTATGTTTGTCAGATCTATGATATGCTTTATTTCATTCATTTTCACTATTGTATTCCTGTGCTGTGTTCAGCAGCACCCATAGGCCTGAGCAGGAATGGTGCTGCTCTAGCTCTGTGTTTTAAATGAGACTGTTCTGACTATGCTCAAGATATATAGAGACTCTAGGACCAAAGTAAAAGGATAGACTATATTTTGACACTTTATTTGCTCGGTAAAATTCCCCTGTGTTCATACTTTCCTGACATAATCATTGAGATTGTGAATATGATAAATTGTATTCCTATTACTAGGTTATACAATATAATAAAAGCCTAATGTGCAAATTAACCCAACATCAGAACAACTGGAGGAATGACTGGTTGCTATGGCACACACTGACCACCAGGAGGCAGAAGCTCAATGCAAGAGCTGCCCACAGATTGCCAGCCAAACGTAGGGACCCTAAGCATACATGAATTTCGTGCACCAGGCCTCTAGTGTGATATAATAGCAGAGCTTAGGACCACAGAGAATTATTCCCACATCTGGAAACCTATCAAGGAATGATGTCTAGAGTTCATCAGGCTGCATTTTAAAACTGCTTTGGACCAATTCATTTTACATTTTACCTCTTATTTCTCCCTTTTCTACTATTCGAGTCCCAACATTGTAGGTTGAGAATATTAGGGAGATGTAAGTTATCTGTTCAGTGTTATAAATACAAAGATGGAGAGTTAGTGTATCTTAGGAATTATAGTTAATCCAGTAGAATATAAACAGGAGCATCATCTACAACTGATTTAGATTATTTATATAATTATATTTTATACATTTAAGCTTATGAAATTCTGGACTTGACTAAATATAGCAATAGGAAGAAAACTTCGGGATTCTTGGAAGGTAGTAAATAAATTTTGCATTTGGAAAGTACAATAATCTTCAGGAGCCAGAGAGCAGACTGTGGTAGGCAGAATTCTAAAACATCCCCAATATTTCTTCCCCCTTGGTGTACATGCCCGGCATAACCCTGGGTCTGTGAATATGGAGATTACAGCTAAAACTAGTTTATTTTACACTAGAGGCCCAGTGCACAAATTGATGTATGGGTGGGGTCCGGCTGCTCACCCTGATTGGGGTTGATTGGGCTGGGCTGGCAGGGAAGGGGGTAGGGGATGTGAGAGATTGGCCAGCTGATCCCTCCCCTGATCAGGGGGGGAAGGCTATCGGGATGGGGTTGGCCAGTGATAGGGGTCTAGGGTGGTTGGCTGTCTGGCCCAGCCCCCTGGTCAAACTCCCATTTAAGGGGACAATCTGCATATAGCCTTTTTATATATATATAGGATAGGATGGCCCAGTTGACCTTAACACTTGGAAATTAACTAGGTGGGCCTGACCTAATCACATAAGCCTTTAAAAGCAGAGCTTTTTCTCAGGCTGGGCAAAGAAAAGAAGTCAGAGATTCAAAGCACAATAAAGATTTGGAACACCTTGAAAATGGAGATGGTCATGTGGTAAGGAAAGGGGTGACTCCTAGGAGCTGAGAATAGTCCTAATTGCCAATCATCACAGGAACAGAGCCTCAGTCCTACAACCGCAGGAAATAAATTTTGCCAACATCCAGTGAGTTTTCAAAACGTTTTCTAGTAGTTATTATATTAGCTAATATAATATTGAACATTATACAAACACACACACACACACACACACACACACACACACACACACACAAAAAAAAAAAAAAAAAACCCAAACAGATATACTCCCTAATGATTTATCATAAGATATCTCAAGCATCAACCATATCAAGAAATAAGACATTGTCAGCACCTAGGAGGCTTACTCTTGACTGCTTTAAATTGTCAACCCGCACTCTCCCCAAAAGCAACTGGAGTTCTGTGATGATTACATTCTTCATTTTATTCATAACTTTACCACCTAAACACACATACCTATAATCTGTATTTAGTTTTGCCATTTTGAGCTTTATATAAAGCAAATTACACAGTAAATCTTCTCTGTGTGGATGACTTGGCTCAGCATGTGTCTGTGAGGTTTACCTTTGTTTTGTGAGTAGCTGTATCTCATTAATTCTCATTATTGCACAACATCCCATTGAATGAATATACAACAATGAATGCATTCTCTTTCCTTTCAGTAGACTTTTGTGTGTGTGTCCTAGTTTGGAAAAATTAGGAATGATGCTTCTAGAAAACATATTTGTTTGTACAGATCTCTTGGTATTCACCTGTATACACCTCTGATGTGCACGTTGCTTTGTCAGAATTCATTATCTATTTTGGAGATGAAACTTTTAAAATTAAACATGCTACAAATATATTTTCCCACCTTTTTCTTCTTGTTGCACTCTCTTATTGGTATATTTTAATAAAATTATTTTAATTAAAATTTTGTATATTTTAATAAAAAACAAAAATTCTAAATTGCAGTGTATTTAAATAACTGTCTTTTCCTCTATGGCAAATATTGTCTTATTTGTCCTGTTTAATAATCTTTTTCTACCTAGAAGCCAAGAACATAATTTCCTATACTGTGCCTTATATGCTTTTTTATTTTGCCTTTCACATTTACATCCATAATCTACCTGCAATTGACATTTGAGTATGGTGTACGCTAGGAAGCAAGTGCCATTTTTTAATATGAATATGTAATTTTCCATGGAACCATTAACTTAAAAGGTCATTTCCCCCACTGCTTTCCAGTTGCATAAATCAGTTGTCCATTTCTAATCCCTTATTCTACTTTATTGTCACATTTGCCTTTCTTTGTATGAATAACACAGTTTTAATCATTATAGCTTTCAAATAAATGCTGCTATTTGGTAGAACAAGTCCTCTCATGTTTTGCTTTGTTGTTGTTTTTTTCCCCCTCTTAAAGAGCATCTCAGCTCCAAATGGACCATTTGCATTTGCACTCAAATATTTTAGAGTCAGCTTGTCAAGTTCTACAAAACCTATTTGGGGAGACTTGACATCTTTATAATATTGAATCTACTAATCTGTAAAACATGGTTTCATCTCTGTTTATATCATCTTTATTTTTAAAATTTGGGGTATAGAGTTTAACACTTTGTTTTTTAAATTATTTATTATTTAAATTATTACATATAGTGTTACAAATGTCTCCTTTTTCTCCCCAGCTATCTCCACTCCTCAGCACATGCTCCCATCCCCCTAGTGTCTGTGTCCCCTGGTTATGCTTATATACATGCATTCAAGTCCTATGATTGATCTCTTATCCCTCTCTACCCTCCCTCCTCTGCCTTCCCTCTGAAGTTTGATAGTCTGTTCAATGCTTCTCTTATGTTGTTAATTATATTCCACAATGAGTGAGATCATGTGATATTTATCTTTCTCCAACTGGCTTATTTTGTTTAGCATAATGTTATCCATGTCCATCCATGCTATTGTGAATGGTAAGAGTCCCTTCTTTTTACAGCAGCTTAGTATTCCATTGTATAGGTGTATCACTGTTTTTTAATCTACTCATCTGCTGATGGGCACTTACACTGTTTCCAAATCTTAGCTATGTAAATTGTACTGCTATGATCCTAGGGGTGCATATATCCGTTCTGATTGGTGTTTCTGATTTCTTGGGTTATATTTTTAGAAGTGAGATCACTGGGTCAAATGGAAGTTCCATTTTTAATCTTTTGAGGAAACACCATACCGTTTTCCACAGTGGCTGCACCAGTCTGCATTCCCACCAGCACTTGTCATTTGTTAATTTGTTGATGATAGCCATTCTGACAGGTGTGAGATGGTATCTCATTGTCATCTTGATTTGCATCTCTTGGATGGTTGGTGGCTCTGAGCATGTTTTCAGAGAGTTACCTGCCCCATTACATTGTCAAATGATTTATCAACAGAAACACATCAGGCCAGAGGGGAATTGAATGAAGTATACAAAGTGATGCAAAGCAAGGGACTGAATCTAAGAATACTCTGTCCAGCAAGGCTGTCATTCAAACTTGAAGGGGAAATCAGGAGCTTCACAGACAAACAGTGGCTAAGGGAGCTTATCACTACCAAGCCAGCAATGCAAGAAATGCTAAAGGGACTGTTGTATGCTATTTTTTTTTTTGTTAGATTTGATGCTATTGTAAATAGTGTTGGTTTTATTTTTTTAACTATATTTTATTGATTTTTTACAGAGAGGAAGAGAGAGGGACAGAGAGTTAGAAACATCCATGAGAGAGAAGCATCAATCAGCTGACTCCTGCACACCCCCTACTGGGAATGTGCCCTCAACCACGGTACATGCCCTTGACCGGAACCCAACCTGGGACCTTTCAATCCGCAGGCCAATGCTCTATCCACTGAGCCGAATCAATTTTGGAAATTTTTTTTCTCAATTACTCTTCTCTAAAATACAAACAGGTCATTGATTTTTTTCTGTTTTGAGCTTATTTCCAGCATATTGCTTCTAATGATTTTAATAATTTACCTGAGTATTGCTTTGATTTTTCTGCATGCATATTCATGACATTTATTCATAATGAAAATAATGTTTTAGTTGTTCCTTTCAAGTACTTACACATGTTTTTATTTTCCTTAAATACATTGCACAACCTAGAAGCTCTAGTATAATAGTGAACAGAGTATTACCTTAATGGTCTCTTGTGTGTGATTTAGTATAATTCTCTGCTTGGCAAAACTAGCTGCTCAATAAATAAGTTTTAAATGTATTTTAAATAAGTAGCAAATATCCATTTGTATTTTACTTAGGTTAAAAAGTATGAATTGTTCCACAATCTTTGCACTTTAAAATATTACATTTGCTTTTTGCTTCTTTTTTTTTTAAGTAAGATTCTGATAAAATCACCAAAGCCAGTGACAGGTTCAGTACCACTCATTATTAGGTTTTCTCTCCCTCTTCATTATTACTTCATGAGGTAAAAGTTTTGATATTCCCATCTTAGAAATAAAGCCTAATTGAGGAAATTGAAAGTCAAGTTTAAGAATACCTTGCAGGTCATATTTGTAAGTAGTGGAACTGGGGTTAAGGTCTAGCAGTCAATTCCAGTATTCTTCCTTTTAAATCATTGTGATTTTTAAAAAAATCTCCCTGTTTATATTCAGCCATAATATCTATATAGTCATATAAAAATACTCTATGAGGTATGTAATGCTATGTAAAAATACTATGTTACTAAGTGTTGCTTTACACCGTTGCTTTAAATTGTTTTGTTTTGTTTTTTAATCTGCCTTTAGTTTTTATGAGTAGCGTTTTTAATCAAACTCCCTGCCATCATGTGGTGAGATGAGAGCCTTGGCCAGTGTGCAAGTTGAGTGGTATAAGATTAAGGGAAGAATCATAAGCTCTTAACAGGCATAATACTTTTGCATCTAAAATAGATTGCACACATAAATGGGGTAGGAGGTAGGTACAGGCATGCAAAGGCAGGGGGATGGGGAGGAAAAGAGACTGGTACAATGGGTGCACAATGCAGTGTGTAGATAATGTGTTTTGTTGATTTGTAGACTGAAACATATGGTTTTATGAACCAATGTCATCCCAATAAATTCAATTTTTTTTAAGTAGATTGTGTTTATAACATATTTCATTTAGATTCTGCTCCTACAGAAATCCTTTTTCTTCCTCTGATGGAATGGCTGATTATGGACACTGACCCCGGATTATAGGACAGGGGGAATTTTTTGATTGCCACCAGAGCATTGACTGAGCTATTTAAACTTCTTATAAATTACATTTACATAATTAATGTGGAAACACTTGAAAGACAGTTAGTGGACAATAAAATAAATGTAGCTATATCCTAGGATAAAATTATAGGTTCATGCTTAGCCAAGTGAATGATGACGCCTTCTTGGTGATTCTGAATGTCCTCTGTGAAGTGGCCCATACTTCTCAATGCATCAGTTGCTTATGCAGTGTTCTCTTGTCAATACATGATTTAAAAGGCTTTCTCTGTAGTAAGGTTTTATGTTGACTTTAAGAGCCCATTGTAATACTTTGGTCTTGGCACATAAGATCAATGCACATATATGTCTGATTTAGTAAGTCATGATTATATGGCAAACCCAAAACAGAGTTTGCTGCCTCTATCCTACTTCACTGAAAACTTGTCTGTGTGTTTGAACGAGTTTCTGGCTTTTCAGATGGGGCTGATACATTATAGTTTTGTTATGTTCCACAAATTTGATGTGTCAACCCATTAGGTGGCAGGATTGATATTTCTGTCAACAGTTTAACTTGTAACTCCATCTTCCTAAATTTCCTGTTAGTACAAAAAAATCAAAATTCTAGTTAGTTACTGAAATTTATAACCTTTCTCTATAATTGCATATAATTTTAATTGTTAATGTTAAACTAAACTTGAACAAATTATTTAAGTAATTTACAGGTAGTAAGTAATTCCAAAAGTACTAAGTATTAATTCAGCTAAAGTATTCAGAGGTCTGGTCCTTCTTTACTAAAAATCTTTTAATTCCACAGTTCAAAAAGAACAAAAACATTTTCTCATCTTTGACTCATAGACCAACACTTGAAGAAAACTGAATTTGAACTTGCTATAATTTCTGGAATTCAGCTTTTAGTTGCTAGTCTGAGAATGGGGGCAAATGACAATAATATCACTATAAAAAAAACTCTCACTAAGAAGAAAAGTTAACTGGTTCATGATTTTTCTTTTAAGAATTTGCTGAACAATCAAGTCATGTTTTGGAAGCTGAAATATTTCTGGAATTGAAAATATTTTGAAATTTAATGCTTTTTTCACTCTTAGGCAAACAATATTTTTTTGTGTTCTTTGGTTGACTGTGTTCTTATACAAATCCTATTAGGTTTCATGTACTATGGTAGGCACTTACACATGCATTATATAATATTATTTAATTATAAGAACTCTGCATTCTAAATATTCCTTTATTCTCAATTTCTAAGAGCAAAATTTGTATCTCAGATATTTTTAAAAATATCTTAATATGTTTTAATCCTCAGCTGAGAATATATTTTTAATATATTTTTAGATAGAGGAGAAGAGAAAGAGAAACATTGATGTAAGAAACATCGATCAGTTGCCTTCTATAAGCTCCCCAGCGGGAGATCAAATCCACAATCTAGGCATGTGCTCTGACCAGGGATCAAATCTATAGCCTTTTGGTGCACATGACAGTGCTCCAACCAATTTGGCCAGAGTGTGCCTCAGATATTTTCAGTGTTTGATCAAAGGTTCATATATTACAAACAGCAGAAGCAGGATTTGAACCAGTATTTAAAATTTTAAGTACAAAGGCCTTGCAACAATATTACATGAAGATATTAATATAGACAACTGGTGCTCAATTCAACAAGTATTTCTATTTTTTAAAAGTATATTTTTATTACTTTTAGAGAAGAAGGGAGAGGGAGAGATAGAAACACCAATGATGAGAGAATCGTCAATCAGCTGCTTTCTGCACAGCCCCTACTGAAGATGAATCCCACAACCTAGGCATGTGCCCTGATCAGAAATCAGGACCATGACCTCCTGGTTCATAGGTCAATGCTCAACCACTGAGCTATGCTTGTTGGGCAACACTGAGTAGAGAAATGGAAATAAAAATTATATTCTACCTAGAAATATCATTAATCTAAAATAATAGCATTTATAAATGGAATGATTTTAAATATACTTGTTATTTTACTAGCTTAGTTTAAATAGTTTAATAACCTTTTCTGTGTTAATTGGTTGATAAATATTCTTTATACTACTTTAGATCATGAAACTACTAAAAATCAGTAATATAAGAAGTATTGATGATATTGTTTTCCTTCCTACTTTATGTAATGTTTACAGGTTTCTATTTATTGTTTACTAGAAGCATGGTGCATGAAATTCATGCACTTGAGAGGGAGGGTCTCTCAGTCTGGTCTGCACTCTTTCACAGACCAGTAGCCTTAAGGGGATGTCCAACTGCCATGGAGGTGGGAGAGACTCCTGCCACCACCATTGTGCTTACCACCCATGTGCCTGGCTCAGGGCTTCTGGCTGAGTGGTGCTCACACTGTGGGAGCACACAGACCACTAGGTGGCAGCTCCTACATTGAGCGTCTGCCCTCTGGTGGTCAGTGCATGTCTTAACAACCATTCATCCTGCCATTCAGTTGATTTGCATATTAGCCTTTTGTTATATGGGATTATCTTACTTTAGACAGACAGAGAAAGGAAAGAAGCCGGGGGGTGACGGGGGGGGGGGGGGGAGGCGGGGACCACATTGAACAAGGATGGAACCTGCAATCTTAGCTAATGGGACAATGCTCTAGCCAACTGAACTACCTGGCCAAGTAAATTGACAAATTAGTTTTTAAATGAATGAGATGTGTATGTGATATATCATAGAATGTTTTGACAGTATTTTTCTTGCATAATATGCCCTTCAGTAAATGTTTAGCATTCTAAGATATACATCTGTATCATGAGATTCAAGGATCTCTCCCTTTCTTCTCCTTCTCCAGCACCACCTTTTCTCCTCTTCCTCCTCCTTCTTCCCTCCCTCTCCCCCTCCTCCTCCTCCTTCTTCTTCCTTATTCCTTCTGATTCTTCTTCATCTTCTCCTTCTCCTCCTTTTCCTCCTTCTCCTCCCACTCCCCTGTCTCTTTCTCCCCCCACCATGTAAATTGTCTCAGGAAGAAGAGACAGCATAAGTGTGAAATTAGGAACTTTAATTCATTTTATACTTTATTTTACTGGGTTAGAAACCTAGAAGTAAGTTAGGATTTCCCATTTAAAATTCTTCCAATAAGGCTAGAACTTTCTGCAGATTCTAAGCAGCCAGCCTCTAGGTCTGTCTTCCATCCCTGTCCTAACTGATATTCCACAATTAAAACCAACCTCCCAGACAAAGGCACCTACTCTAAGATATATATGCCTCCTCCCAAAATTCATCTTCAAAGACACAGTCCCCTTCAAGTAATCTCTTTTTAAAATATATATATTTTATTGATTTTTTACAGAGAAGAAGGGAGAGGAATAGAAAGTCAGAAACATCAATGAGAGAGAAACATTGAGAAGCTGCATCCTGCACACCCCCTACTGGGGATGTGCCAGAAACCAAGGTATATGCCCTTGACTGGAATCAAACCTGGGACTCTTCAATCCACAGGCCAACATTCTATCCACTGAGCCAAATCAGTTAGGTCTACTCTCTCTTTTTAGAAAAATATTCAATATAAGTACTAAAGGGAAAACTTACTTGCCTACCCTACCCTCTCTGGTCCCAAAGCAATTTGATTCCATTTTTAGCATTTAGATTTAACCTTACTTTTATTAATACTAATGGATCTAATTAATAATTCTTAGTTTTTCATAAGACAAAATCGTTTTACATACTGCTGTATTTGTTATTTCTGCATTCTTTGAAAAAATAATGTTTCTGAATCATAGTCTTGTAAATAAGGCTATTAGTGTTCTATCATAAAGATGTAAGAAGATTAAACAATATTTAAGGTATTCTTAAAGTATTTTCATTATAAAGAGTGAGTAGCTTCTTGTAGTTGATAATCTACACTCTGAGTACTTATATTTTTCTTTCTTAAGGGTAAATATACAATGAGAGTATAAGAAAAATGTTGACACCTTTGAAGTAATGTTGACAATTTTATAAAAAACTAGAGGCCTGATGCATAAAATTCTTGCAAGAGTAGGCCTTTGCAGTCCTGGCAGCTGCCTGGATCCCATGGCTGCAGCCCTGGCTTAGTCTGGAAGGTCGTCTGGAAGGACATCTGGAAGGATGGACAGTCTAATCAGCATATTATGCTTTTATTATTATAGGTGATTTTATTGCCATGATCATATTCAGCTTTTCAAAGAAATATAAGATGTTATAGAACTTACTGAAGTTATTCTGAATGTAAACAGTGTTTGCAGAAAGGCAAGATATCTGTGGTCATACTTGCTCCATGATATAAATAAGAGTCACCTGAGTGTAACCGCTAAAGACAAAATCAAACAAATAACAACAACAACAACAACAACAACAAAAAACCACACACCTCATCACAATTATAGGAAGCTCTTTGTCTGAATCCACCACTTGAACTGCTTTGTATGTAGATGAGGCCAATGACTATCCCTAGAGCGGAAATACTGAAAGAGCCCAGGAACCATTTAAGACATTGATAGGTTTTTAGAAAGTTCATTATATTTCAGTGAGAGTTCTAGATGTTTCTCGGAAAAACCACTTATTGCAGTTGTCTGTGGCTAATGCATTCTTTAGATCAGTGTGGAGCTATATAACATGTGGGGAAAAGTGAGTCATCCTAGAGTAAATGAAAAGGCTTAAAGCAATTTCCCTGGTTGTCTCAAAAGAGCTGAAAGAGTGCTGCAAGGAATTAAACGCTAGAATTTTCTCAGAGTTTTCATTAGCAGGTATGGAGCTTAAAGAGCATGTGACCTCTTTCTGAACTGGAGAGGAAAACAGAAAACATTATAGAAAGCTGCTTTCTAAAAACCTTGCAATTACTGAAACTATAGTCACTTCAAGATATCTGAAGAGTCCACCATCTATAAAGAAAAATAATCTTATAGATTATATTAATATTTTAAGTTTAATTTTTAAAGATGCTCCCAGATACCTTGAATTGCATTTTACTCCACTTACATGATCAGGTGACTAGGGAATTGACTGAAAACTGGAACCAAACTGAAACTTCAGTTTGACAGTTGGCGTTTAATTTATTTTATGAGAATCTGTGACTATCTACATTTTTTCTTAGTCGATGTAATAGAATTCTTTAACATTGCTGGCCTGAATAGTTCCTTAAAATCTCTGAAACATCGATATTTTCCCAGAAATGTAAAGGTCATTGAACCTTCTAATTTGTCCATACATAAACATGTTTGTTGTTATTAAGCATCCTATTTATTGGTTGTCTTTTCACAGGTCATCCTCAATTATTCTTGACAACTAACACAATTTAAATAAACTATAATATGAGTGATAATCCCAGGTTATGTCTATTTACTAAATGAATATTTTTTGCACTCAGTTGTTTTTCATTTGCTTTTATTTTTGTATTATTTCTCTTCAGTGTAACTTTTTAAAATGTTACCATCAGTAATCAAGTGTTTAACTGAGAACCAAAGATAATAGCAACCAACTTAGAATCAGTCCAAATGATCAGAAAAATAAAGAAACAACAAAACTAAACTAAAAAAACACAATGGATTATGTGGTAACCATTGAATTGTAATGACTGGAAGCAGAACCAGCGCTCTCATTTGTCCCACTCAGTGCAAAACAAAAATGTAGGGCTCTTCAAAATAATTTTTAAAATTACAATACAAAACATTTTATTTCACCCAGCCAGCGTGGTTCAGTGGTTGAATGTCAACCTATGAACCAGGAGGTAACAGTTCTATTCCCAGTAAGGGCATATGCCCAGGTGGTGGGCTCCATCCCCAGTAGGAAGTGTGCAGGAGGCAGCTAATTAATGATTCTCTCATCTCTGATGATTCATATTCATTCTCTCCCTCCCTCCCTCCCTCCCTCCCTTCCTCCCTCTTTCTCCTTTCCTCTCTAAAATTAAAATTAATTTTAAAAGATATATATATATATCTTCATCATTATTATCATGTTTTTTAGAAATTCTTTATTGTTTAAAGTATGTTATATGAATCCTTTTCCCCCATTGAATTCTCCCCACTCGTTCCCACACCCACCCCATCACATGCCCTCACCTCCCTACTGACTGTATCCATGGGTTATGCTTATATGCATGCATATGAGTCCTTTGATTGATCTCTCCCTCCCCATTCACCCCCCCCCACCACCACCACCACCACTCTGCCCTTTATCCCTGAGGTTAGATAGTCTGTTCAATGCTTCTGTGTCTCTGGATTATTTTAGTTCATCAGTTTATATTCATTATATTCCACATATGAGTGAGATCATGTGATATTTACTCTTTAAAAAATAAAAATTTTTCTTTTTTCATGGGCTTTGCTGGTTTTTAAATTTGCTATTTATCCGAAACTGGTTTGGGTCAGTGGATAGAGCGTCGGCCTGTGGACTGAAAGGTCCTGGGTTCGATTTCGGTCAAGGGCATGTACCTTGGTTGCAGGCACATCCCCAGTGGGGGGTGTGCAGGAGGCAGCTGATCGACGATTCTCTCTCATCGATGTTTCTAACTCTCTGTCCCTCTCTCTTACTCTCTGTAAAATCAATAAAAAATATATTTTTAAAAAATTTGCTATTTATATCTTTTGGGCATGGACATACTTTCTGAATAGGCACAGAACCTCCCGGTTTCTGGGGCCCCTGTCCCACACTTGGTAATTACTACCCACTGGCTGAGGGATCTTCACACTTGGCTTCCTTGCTAGCAATCAGGTGCTGGGGAGATTCACTGTGACCCAGCCAGTGGGTGCAAATCAAGCCAGTCTCCTTCCCTCCAGTCTTCTCACCATCGGAAACTAGTGGGTGAATGACTCTCAGAGACTACACCCCCCCCACCAGGATGTACCCAATATCTGGACCTGGGTGGGAGCGGTGTATCCTTGCCCAGTCACCCACAAAATGCACAGTGGTACTGCCCATACCGGGAGAAGCATCTTCACACGAGTAATATGAAAATAGTTCATTTATTCCAGTGATTCTGGCACTCATAATTTATCTTCAAAACAGCCTCAAGTTTCTGCAGAAAAAAAAAATAGATAAACTCATGTCTTCAGAATCACACTTTGTTTTTCACTGCAAAATTGCATTTCTCAGGTTGATCATCTATTTTCCACAGTCTCAACTAAGAATTACTTTTTGTTGTGGCCAACATTCCAATCCCTTTTGAAGATGACTTTTTTTTTTAACATCGCTGACAATATTAAAAAGATTAGCCATTTGAAAAATGGCCATGTCATTAAAGTCCAGCTTCCTGAAATATTTTATAGACAATATACAGTAAGATGCATATATCTCAATACATCCATTTTTAAAATGTGGTATATTATAATAATAAATCATCATAGACCAAACTCAGAAAGGGTTAAGAAAGAAGTATCTCATGAAAAGCTTCATAGATGTTCTTGGGAAGCTTCAGCACTCACAGATGACTTCATGGCATCCAGTTTAGGCCCTACGAAATGACTAGATTTCAACTAATCAACAGGTTAAAATTCAGTGTATTAGTGATGGGTTGTGTGGTGTTGTCATACATAACTTGAGATTAGTAATAAACAACATGGAGAATTCTACAAAAGAACAATAAATGATGACAGTCTGAATATATTGAGGATGTTATGTCTTAGAAGATAATGAAAATCAGATCATATAAACCTAGAGGAACCAAGATAGTAGAAGAGATTGACAACTCCCACCAAGTGATCACCGGTAAGCAATAAGGTGCCCCTGGACATTTCATACAACATTTATAGAATGCTTCAATAAATTGATTGCTTAGGAAGAATTATATGAACTCAGTTAAAGCTGGAGAGGATAAAGTCAAAGAAAAAATAATAATTGCAGGAGGTACAAATTATTGACCATCAAGATCAGTAGGAAAGCAATAGAAATAAAGAGCAAATATAAAAACTATAGGTAGACCTTAATAAGGAAAAAATGATTAAGATGTTATCAATAGCTACATTTAGACACCAGAAAAGAAGAATGAGGTCAGGTGAACCACAGCATTTCAAACCATGAGCAGAAGTTGCCACTTCTCAGGAGAATAATATGAAGTAATGAGAGGTAGAGATATCTTCTAAATATAATTTTGAAGTGACAGTGAAATAATTTAAGAAATAGGTATTTAATGCCATCAGTTATTGCTCAAAGTTCATAGATAGATGATAGATAGATAGATAGATAGATAGATAGATAGATAGATAGAGGTAGAGATAGATTCCCAGCCCAGAAACCCTTTCCACAAAGGTAGAAGGGAAACAAACAGTTTTGTTATTCAATTAACATTAAACCACAATGTGATGTGTATCATAGGCAATTCTTGAAAGTGATTCAAAGACAGAAAGAAACCCTTGTACATAGTCAAGCAGATATAATCCATAATGTTCTCAGGATAAACAATAACCAGTTTTCAAACTCACTCGACAGCACAATTTGTCACACATAGTTTGTCCTGCATTTACATGGTAATTGAGATGACATTCAGATAATTGGCTTTAAAAATAGAATTCAACTTTTCATATCTTTCTCCTGAGAGGTAGTTGGGAGTTAGGCCCCAACCCTGCTGCAGGGCTGGGAGAGAGGCCTCTGTCTGCCTTTATGATCACCTTTTTAAAAAGCTAGTTCCCAGTCCTTGACAGATACATTCCTGGGTTTTAAAGCTGACAAGTAGCTTCTTTAGCTTTTTAAGAGGTTGAGAGACAGTTCAAAGGACAGAAAGCCATTTCCATGCCTCCTTGCCCTTTCAGTCCTCTCCAGTTTCTTGATCACAGAATGCAATTCTAGCACAATGTACTATCTTCATGTTATGCTTCTACACATCATTGGCTCCTGGTTTCTCTATCTCTGAGTTGGGTTCCAGTTTTCAAGTGTTCTCTTCATCTTTAACTCTCCCATTCCAAACTTCCCGCCCATTATAAATACACCCACCTATCACATCTACAGTCATTCAGACTCATCGGTGGACCTGCTCTGCCAATGTCTGCACTGGAGGCAGGCCAGGAGCAGAACAGTTGAATGAATGACCGGGGTCACTTTTAAAGGAACAATTTACATTCTTCTCCTCTCAAGCATATGTATTATCTCCCTCTTCTTCTAAGGAGAAGAGGATTGATAGAAAAATGCATGTCTTTTTACCCAGAGAAACTTTTTGCTATATATGTTTAAAAATGCTAGTATTTTAAATGAGGTGGGGATACTTTTGCTTCTCTAACATAGAGTCTTCAAACATTTGTCCTACCATATGTACAATATGAAAGTAAAACGTAACTGTTGAATTGTATGTGTGAGGAAATAAATTCCCAATCACGTATACATAGAGACCTGTGAAATCTAGCCATCTGTTTTATCCTGCTCAAGGGAGTCTAGGTTATTTTTTTTTTTGCTTTCCCAATATTTTGATTTATGCTTACCCAATCATGAATGATACTTGTGAAAAGATATACCAGATTCTTCCCAACACTTATATCAGTAAGTACAGTGTCACAGTGGGAGACTAGAAATTTATGCATGACTGTATGTTCTATAAGTTTTATATGATATTTATTTAATAATTATTTTTTCATATGAACAACTGTAAACCTTTTGCCAAAACATGTATATTGATAGTAGAAGGAGCAAACTTTTTCATAGCAAGATAACCAAAGAATGAGACAAGATCTATATTATACTTGATATATATATATATTCTATCTTATAAACAGGAAATATGCTAATTGACCCTCACACCATCTCAAAGATGGCAGTGCCCACAGCCAATAAGGAAGAAATAAGCTAGTTGACTGCCACACCCTCAAAGATGGCCACACCCACTGCCACAAGATGGCAGTGCCTAAACCCCAGTCCCCACAGCCTCCCAGCAGCCCAGGGCCGGCCTAAGGTGAAGGCAAGCCTTAGATAGAGGCTGAACCCAGCTGCCCAGAGTTGCCCAAGGCTCAGGTAACCAGGGTCAGCTGAGGCCTGCACTGCCAGTAGTAGCAGCAGCAGAGGTGTGATGGGGCATTGCCTTCCCCTGATCACTGGGTCGCCTCCTACCCCTGAGGACTCCAGGACTGTGAGAGGGGGCAGGCCGGGCTGAGGGACCGACCCCACTCCAGTGCATGAGTTTTCATGCACTGTTCCTGATTATTATTATCTCTAAATTCATATTCTTGCCACTCAGTATATATACATTTATATATATATATATATATATATATATATATATATATATATATATACCGTATTTGCCGGCATATAAGATGATTTTTTGGCCCTGAAAAATACATATTTGCCGGCGTATAAGTCGACTGGGCGTATAAGACGACCCCCTAACATTTCCACTAAAAATACAGAGTTTGTTATATACTCGCCGTATAAGACTACCCCCCACTTGGAGGCATATTTTTCAGGGCCAAAAAGTCGTCTTATATGCCAGCAAATACGGTGTGTGTGTGTGTGTGTGTGTGTGTGTGTGTGTGTGTGTATATATATATATATTAGAGGTCTGGTGCATGAATTCGTGCATGGGTTGAGTCCAGCCAGCCTGTCCAAGGTGAGGGGACATGGGTGGTTGGGCCGGCCTGCCTGCTGGTCAAACTTCTAGTCGAGGGGACAATTTTCATATTAGCCTTTTATTATATAAGATATACACTGAGTGGCCATATTATTATGTCTTTAAAGATCATAATAATCTGGCCACAGTCTGTGTGTGTGTGTGTGTGTGTGTGTGTGTGTATGTCACAACTTTAAGAAGGGGGGTAGGGTCTGCATGTTATGAATGGTGAAATTGAGTCTCACAGACATTGAATAACTTACCTCCCCATCTCCATTCAGGATAAGAAAAATTTTTAATATGATCAAATTATTAAGATTTCATATCATCAACAGAGTTGTGTTTTCCCAGAAGATGAATGTATTCATTTATTTAACAACTGCCTACTGTTGGACAATGTTCCAGCAACTATGCTAGCTGGAGGGATATAGTGCTGACATGGCAATAAGACTACTTTCTCCTGAAGACAACTGGAGTGCCTTTTGGGTCCACATTAGTAAGCCTGGGCAAGAACTCTCTTCTAGAAGCATATCTCATCTAAACCTCTTTCCCCCTCTCCATTTCCTTCGCACATACCACTACTTTGCTAAATTCAACAAAATTTGTTTTCCAAAATTGAGTCTCTTAGATTCAAATGTGTTCAAAGTAAGAGGCTTTATTTTGGTTACGGGACCTTATAAATATTTCAGTGCACTTTTTAAAAGCTAGTTTTGAAATTGTGGTAAAATACACATAAAATTTATCATCTTAACCATTTTAAATGTAGAGATCAGAGGGATTAAGTACATTCTCACTATTGTGCAATCATCCCAACATCTATCTCTAAAACGTTATCTTTCAAAACTGAAACCCTGTCCCCACTAAACAAAAAGTCCCTCTTTTCCCCCTGCCCCCAGCTTCTGGCAGCCATCATTTTATTTCTTGACTTTATGAAATTGACTACTCTAGGAATCAGCTCCGCTTTTATAGGAAAGCCATCCATTAGTGAACTTTGATGGCTTATTTGGCTCTTGCAAGCTTTGTAACATATTTCCCACTTGGATTCATTGCCTCAAAAGATAAGAGGTGTGAGCAGAAGTTGGGATGCAGGCTTTGTAGGTGTGTTCATGGCCACGAAACTGTTAAGATAGTACCAAACTCTCCATACCCACAGTAATAGTACTGAGACTCAAATTCAGACCTATCACATGCCAACCGCACTCCTGGGCCAGAGCTCTCTCTCTTCATTGTGTCAGAATGGAGAAGCTGCTCCTTTGGAGGTTCATCTATTTGGAAAATATTTTCCTCTTTTTGTTTTTACTTTCAAATTTTATTTTATGGTTTCCATCACCGTTAATCCCCTCTATGCCCTCTTCCACCTCCACCCATCCCCATTCACCCCCGTGCTCACCCCACTGTTGATCATGCCCATGAGTTGTCTCTCTTTGTTGCTCAAACCTTCCACGCCCATTCTGTCCCCAAGAACTGTCTACCTGCTCTCTATCTATGAGTCTGTCTCACTTATATGTGGAAGTTAATGAACTAGTTTTCTTGAAAAAAATCCAGCTTACGCTTCAAAAAACTGGTCCCACAGGTCACAAATACCTCTCTAAAGAAAAAATATCTGAGGGAGGAGAACGTATTATAATTATAAAGTCAACCAGAGTATTGTGCATATATATATAATTGATTTTTTATGCCTGCCATGTGAAAAGTTTATGTAATTTCTTTTTTCATCCTGAGGACAATCTCACACTTTTCTTCTAGAACTAATGTCATGATATGATCTCTATATGACTTTTTTTTTCAACTTAGCAATAAAAATGGCAAGTGCTAATGGCTGTGACCCAGTGGGTTTTTCTCTTCTTCCCAATGCTGATAGAAAAATAACTTTTCATTTGGGGAATCTATATTTCTGCTCTGCCTCTTAGTGTTTAAGCCAGCTCCCCACTGTGCTAAGTCAACCTTCCCAGAAGCTAATCCGTCATTCTCAAGTGGCCTTGCTTCTGAAATTGGTTTGATGCTCTGGCAGTAAAGAGCTCCTGTGTAGTGCGGGTTACAGGGGTTTAACAGCCACTTGGACTGGGGCTTGTCCTGGTTGCCTTAGAAACAATGATTTTGTCTGCCTGCCCTAGAGAACAGGGTGGGGGTTGGGGGATAGGAATGGCACCAATCTATCGAGGATCCCAAGTAAAATTAATTATAAAACATATTGAGGAAGTTCAGAACCTAAGTTTGTGTGTGTGTGTGTGTGTGTGTGTGTGTGTGTGTGTGTGTGTGTGTGTTGGGGCGAGGGCACGGGGTTGGTAGGGAGGTTGGCTTTGGTTTTGAATTTGTCAACATAAATGAAAAGGCAAAAGCATTATGCAAATACCTTATTGCTTTCCTGGAGAAATATTTATATTTATGAAACTGTTTGATTTTAATAATAAATTTGTAAAAGATAAACATAACATCTACAAGTACAAAACTTTTACCAACTGAGGTGACATAAGGCTACTGGGGAGGTCACTGCACATTTACATAATGAAAGTGTAGCTATTGGGGGAGGTATCCACTTGTTTATTTTAGAGAATGAAAGGCAAGAAAATTATATTTACTTGTTTTTCATAAGAATGCCTATCCTCACTGATAAGAAATGGTTCTAAGCTAAAGTTCCTAGTACATGGTATGTGATTTACTTTCAGTCATATAAACATTGGAGTAATCTAAAGTTTAAATTACATTTTAGTTATATTTGAGTCTCTATTATCCAGGAAAATGCAATTTCAGTCTCTGTAAACATAAAAATCAAAATCCAGAGACTGCCTTCATATCTATAAAATCCCATCCAAAGTGCATACTGCCCAGCTAACACAGTTGAAGAACAAATCTTAAAGTACAACACAATATATATTATTCATATTCCTATTCAGGTTTAGACTGAGTTTGCTAAGTGTTTCCAGAAGCTAGTATCAAAGAATTGTGCATCTGTGAACAGTAAGGAAATCTAAAGATTTCTGCATCTGTGTGTGTGTGTGTGTGTGTGTGTGTGTGTGTGTGTGTTTTAAAGATAAGGATTTATGCACTCTGTTTTCGAATTAAATTTTAATGATATAAAATTTTAATGTTCTGTTCTCTTGGGTCATTTCAACTTACTCTGTAAGTAGATACTAGACTAGTAGGTAGATGTTTTGTTTTCTTTGTTATTAATACCGTGTTTTATTTTAAAAGCCAAGTTAATTGCAATGAAATTCCCTTTTTTTGCTATACTATTCTATGAATATTAAGGGCTCACAGTCGTAACCATCATCCAAATCAAAAGATAAAATTATTTTCATCACATCCAAAAGTTTCTTTGTGCCTCCTTGTGGTCAGTTCCTTCTCCCAAAGCCCAGTCCCTGGCAGCAGCTGATGTTTTCATTTTTGTACTATTATTAAAGAGGACATTTTGGGAGTAGATTGCAGGGCTGGTGAGAAGCATAAAGGTTACAGAAATGATTTTTGTATCCTAGAGTTTTCCAAGACTCTTATCACATTTCGCTGTAATGCAATTTGAACTTGCTAGCTGTAGTCTCTTTAAGAGACCACAGGCCTTGTGACCTAATTTCACTCCTGTTACCTTCAACAAGCCAATTAAACTTGTCAGTTCATTGTAATTAAATAAAGATGAATTAGAAAATATCTAACATTTTTAAGTATTTAAATCTTCTAGTCTAATCTCTAAAGGAATCTCTAGTTTACAGAGCTGTATAGGTTATTTTAACTGTCCACTACAACCCAAACAAAGAAGAATGACAACATTTTCCCTGTTTCTCCTGCCTCTTTACCTCCAACATGTTCCCTTTACAGTAATGTACACAGGCTAATTCTGAGTAATCACCTTTTAAACCAATGTTGTCTACGTATTATTAAATGTACAAAGTATTGCAGGCAGGTTAGCAAAAAATAAATACCAAGTGTAAATATTAAAAGTGATTTTAATATTTACTTACTCTGTGCCACCCGCTTACCTTTTACCCTAAAATATATCCATTTCAAGATTTTGATGAGTATTCTGTAGGCTTCCCATTTATTGACAACATTTTTTATCTAAAATAATTTAAAAAATAAAAATGAAATTCATAAATTGCTCTTTTAACTCAACAATCCTATATAATGAGAAAAATAAGCAAATTAGGCTGGCACACCAGGACCAGCTCAGGACGCTGCGTTAAGGCCAGCTCAGAGCATGCCCTCAGCCTCAGCAGACTCACACCACACACCAGCACTGGGGGCGGGCTCTGAGCGGCCGCAGCTTGGAGCCCACCTCCAGCCCCAGTGCTGCCCAGCTCCAAGGCCACTCCTGCTGGGGTTCGTGGTCAGGCACGGACACACAGACCTGCCCAGGGGGGCATGCTCCGAGCTGCGGCATGACCAGGACCAAGGCCCCTAGTGTCCCTAGCGGACCTGCAAACCCACCCAGGGGGGCGTGCTCTGAGCCTCTGTGGTCAGACTGTGGCTTAGGCCCACTCCCCATGGGGGTCGTCAGTAGAACATCCCCTGAGGGCTCTCAGACAGTGAGAGGGGGCAGGCTGGGTTGAGGGACACCCACCCAGTGCACAGATTTCATGCACTAGGCCTCTAGTTTATTATAAATATCTTTTTGTTTAAGTAATCTAGACTTAAACCACATTCTTTTAACTATTGAATAGTTTCCCACAGAGAAGTTTTGGCATCATTAACATTAAAGCAGTGATGGACATGTAGTCTGCCTCTCATTTTTCTCCTTCACAGACAAACACATATTTGTACAACTGTGTGATTGTTCCTTACGATAAAAAATGCCAAGAGATAAAACTGCTATTTCAAATGATCTGTGCATTTAAAATTTGAATGTCTGTGTATGTTTTTCTAGAGCCAAATACTAATTATACTACCATTGCCAGTGCGAAAGCTCTCACTTTCTCACACCCTTCTTAACTAAGAATGTCAGTAATTCTTTGAATTTTAGCCAGTCAGGTAGGAATAATTTAATGCCTCTCTGTTATTTAAAGTTAGAGCCTCCCCATCATCAGTAAAGTTAAGCATCTCTTAGAAATCTTGTTGGGATCTGCATTACTCTTTGGTAAAGGCTCAGCTCACAGTGCCTGGTTTTGTTGATTGGTTGTGAGTCTTTTCAACATTAATTTGAAGGATACCTTTTCAGGAAAATAGGATCTTTGTTATAATATACATTACAGATATTTTATCTGATTGTACCTTCATCTTTTCAATGCCGTTCAAGCATCAAAGAGGTAATTACTTACGTTTTTCTTAAGAGCAGTGCTTCTCAGTTCATGCCACTGATTAGGATTATGGCAGAACCTTTACAAAAGGACTGCAGACCGGGCCACCACACACATGGATTCAAGTCCAATTGACTGGGGTGACATCGGAGCATAGTCCTCCAGGTGATGCTAAGGTGCACACAGAGTTGGGAAGAATCGCTGTGTATTAGAATCACCTAGGATTTGGTTAAAGAAGAGAGCCTGGGGTGAAGCCTGAGACTCGGTGTTTCTAATAAGCCACCAGGAGATGTGTGTACTGCTGGTGGTCTATAGTTCACACCTCATTAGCAAGAATTTATGGTACCTGTTTTTTGATTCTTGCTGAAGAAGACTTTCTGTACTTAAGATTATAAACCTTTCTTTTCTCCTATATTCTCTTCTATTTTAAAAAAAAATTTTATAGATTATAACTGCATTTGGACTTAGATTTTTAATAATATAGATCTATTTTTAATAATAGAGATTTAATTATGTTTCTGAATAAATATCAACTTGAACCATCCTATTTATTAGGTAGATGTAAACATTTTGATATTTCAATGTAATATATATTTTTTAAAAGTCTCCCAAAAATTCATATGTTGCTAAAAGTAGAATATTTGATGGTTTAACTAATATGTAGACTTACATTTTTTTAAATTTATCTTATTTCATATAAGGAAAATTTGATATCCTGAAAATAACAACAATTTTTAAGAACAAGGAATGTTTCTTCTTATCCTTTGGTCTTTAAATTTCAAATGTGTTGATTTTCACGATGTTTAAATTTCAGATGTGTTGATTTTCACAACCTAAATATGAACTAAATGCCAAATTCAAGAAAACCAAGCATGGGACATATTTTTATTAATATTTGTGATACTCCATAGAATACCATGACAATCTCACTTCCTAACAGTAATTCAGTGAATGGTAAGAATGCTATTGTTTGGGGAAATACAGTGTCATCAGGAACTAGCTTTTGCTGAACTCAGGGTAGAAACTCTCCCAATCCTTTATGCATACTATCATATTAAAAATAAGCCACAGAGCCTTAGCCAGTTTTGCTCAGTGGGTGGAGCATCATCCTGCAAACCAAAGGGTCCTAGGTTCAATTTCAGTCAAGGGCATATATCTTGGTGGCAGACTCTTCCCTGGTCTGGGCCCTACTTGGGGTTTGTGCAGGAGGCAGCCAATGAATGTGTTTTTCTCCCATCAATGTTTCTCTCTGTCTTTCCCTCTCTCTCCCACTCTCCCTAAAAATCAATGGAAAAATATCCTTGGGTGAGGATTAACAACAGAAAAAAACAAAATAAGCCACAAGGCTGAGAACTTTCAAATAACCATCCTAGTGTATTGTTGATAGTGATACTTAAAGGTGAACAATGTAGCTGCTTTGTGCATAAGTGAAGGTAGTCAGCATGTGCAGGAAGGTAAGGAGAAATTCAAATGTGTAAGAATTTAAATAACATATGCTGATCAATCAGGGGTATCAATAGAAATTAAAACTGATATGTCTTAAAATCTACAGGTATATTAAGTTATCTCATGATATAAATACTTTTTGAAAAGATAAATGGTTATTGAATGATTTGTGCACTAGCATGAATTTTACTAATTTAGCCTAGCTGTTTCCCATTATGATATTCTAGTAGAAATAAATTTGCACTGAATAATCTAGCCCTTGGGAACTCATAGACACATGCTTTTTAAATTTTTTTTCAGTAACGTCACAGCTCATTTAATAAATTGGTCACCAATGGGCAGTTATATAGTCCATGCATTTTATCCAAATATTTTATTATTTCTTGAGCTAGATATTCAAATAATCTTTTTTGTATCTGAAATTGTTATTCAGAATTTATAGCTAAATTATTAAATTATATAACCCAATATTCTTATTATTAAAAGAAAAATAACTGGTGTTTACAAAGCAAATTTATTTTTTTCTGCTAAGTAAAAAAAAATATTCTTTAAATAGTTAAGAAAGTCAATATTGAAAATTTTCTCATATAATCTTTAATGTAGCAGACATTGATGTTCCTATTATTAGAAATAATGAAGCCCAAATTTCATGATTATTTGTTTGTTTGTTTAAAGACAAACACTGAATGACAAAATAAGTTTGCAGAATTATGTATCCACTTTCTTTGGGTATTAGCTAACACATGAATTGTGTTTCTAAATGTACCAGATAGGCATTTCTTTAAAATATGTATGTATGTGAGGGTTCATCTTAAAAGTTAATTGTTGGTTGGTGCATTTAATCCATTTACATTTAAAGTAATTATTGATATTGATGGGTACATATGTATAGTTATTTCATTATTTATACCTATCCCCAACTCCTTTGCTTTTTCTTTTTTCCTAACCTTTCTTGTACTACTGGTTTGGAGGTAATGAATCCTTTGGCTTTTTGTTTGTTTGTTTTTTGGCCTGAGGAAATCTTTATTTCATCTTTAATTTTAAATAATAGCTTTGCTGGGTAGAGTAATATTGGTTGTAGGTCCTTGCTTTTCATCATTTTAAATAATTCTTGCCAATCCCTTTTGGCCTGCAAAGTTTCTGTTGAGAAATCAACTAACCATCTATGAGTGCTCCCCTGTAGATAACTAATTGCTTTTCTCTTACTGCTTTTAAGATTCCCTCTTTATCTTTAACCTTTTGCATTTTTTATTATGCTTTGGATTCATCTTGTTTGGGAATCTGTGCTTCCTGGACTTGTGTCTTTTTCCTGCATGAAGTTAGGGATTTTTTCAGCCATTATTTCATCAAAGAGGTTCTTCATCGCTCTTTCTCTCTCTTCTCTTTCTGTTACCCAAAAATTAAAAATGGAACTGCCTTAGGATCCAGCAATTCTTCTTCTGGGAATATATCCTAAGAAACCCAGAACACTGATTTGAAAGAATATGTGCACCACTACGTTCATTGCAGCACTATTTATTGTAGCTAAGGTTCAGAAGCAGCACAAGTGCCCATCAGTAGATAAGTGAATTAGAAAGCTGTCGCTGAAACCAGTTTGGCTCAGTGGATAGAGCATCAGCCTGCGGACTGAAAGGTCCCAGGTTCGATTCTGGTCAAGGGCATGTACCTTGGTCGTGGGCACATCCCCAGTGGAGGGTGTGCAGGAGGCAGCTGATCAATGTTTCTAACTCTCTATTCTTCTCCCTTCCTCTGTGTAGAAAAAATCAATAAAATATATATTTTTTTTAAAAAAAAAAGAAAGCTGCGGTACATTTATGCACTCAGCCATAAAAAGAAGGAAAGCTTACCTTTATGAGAGCACAGAGAGACCTAGAAGGTATTATGCTAAGTGAAATAAACCAAAGAAAGATAAACATCATGTGATTTCATTTAAATGTGGAATCTAATGAAAAAATAAACGAAATAGAAAGACCCATAGAACCAGAGAACAGACTGATAGCAGTCAGGGGAGGGTGAGTAGAGGGCTGGTGAAATAGGTGAAAAGACTAAGAAAAACAAAACAAAACAAAAAGCCCTCTTAGACACAGACAATAGTATCATAGTTACAACAGAGAAAGGGAACAGGTACAAGAGAGTTAAGTGTATTTAACATTTTAATTGAGATATAATGTATATAGAGGAGTGACTAGGTCATAAGGGTTTGTCTCCATGAATCTATGTGGTAAGATAGAACCCAGGAAAAGAAAGAGAACGTTAGTAGCTGCCCAGACACCTCACATCCTCCTCCCCAAAAGAAAGCTTTATTTTCATTTCTAATATGATCGTCTAAAGTTCCTGATATTAAGCTTTATACTAGTATAATTGGAAACATACTGTGTATGCTCTGACGTTACACATTTTACTAAACGTTGTTTGTAGGGGTCATTCACATTGTTGAGTGCAGGTGCAATGCCTTCATTCTCATTGTTCTAGAATCTAGAGTAATGCATTGTATGAGTATGCCACAATGTGTCCAGTTTGCTCTACTGTTGATAGAAATGTGGGTGGGTTTCCAGTTCTTGGCTATTGTGAATACTGCTGCTATGAAAACCCTGTAATTTATTTTGGTGCATAAGTACATGCATTTCTAGAATTGCTAAATTATAGGATATGTATGCATCAAATTTATTAGGTAACAGTTGCCAAATAGTTGTTCCAAATGGTAATAGCAGCTTGCATCCATAGCAACAGGGTTTGATAATTCAGTGTGCCCCATCCCCCGACTGGCACTCATTGTTGCCAGTCCTATTCAATTTAGTTCTTTTTGCAGTGTTCCATACAACATCACTTTCATGTTGGGTTTTTATTTTAATGGTTACAATAAGTTTGCACACTTTTTTCATATAGTTCTATTAGTCAAAAGCAGAAACTCATAAAAGAATTTTAAAAAATCTATAAACTTAAAAAAATGCCTTTCAAAGATTAAATATGGTCAACTCATTAAAATTGTTTCAGCTGTGCTAATGTTCGAATTACAGAAGTATGAGAAAGGTAATATAAGAATTACTAGTACCTGTCCATTTGAAATATTGCTATTTGTGAATTTTTAGCTAATTCTGTATCATGTGCTGTGCATAACTGATTATTTTGTAGCTAAGAAACTGATTTAGTTCTCAGGGCACCCCTATGAGTCAAGTTATTATTACTATCTCAATTCTACAAATGAAGAAATCCAGGGACAGGGACGTGAAATAATTTGTGGCACAGCCACAGTTACCATGCTACCATCCTCCCTGGTTTTTACCAAAATATCAGAAGTTATTCTAGAATAATAACTAAAGCTGTTTTTCAGAATAATAACTATAGAGAAATCGAGTTTGAAATAATTTGGGGGAGTGCAAATTGAATATTCACACCATATTTAACATTTTCTAAATGTAAAACTTTTTTGTATGTTACTAAAACAAAATACAACGCAAGTTAATTATGACTTTAATGAAAGACTGGGAGGTAAACAAAATATGGTGTTTTTTTATTTAACTCCAGGACCAAGTAATTTTTTCTACATTAGTGTAATTAGAGTATTGAACCTTTGAAATAAGCTTAAAATATGGAAACTGTTAGTAATTTTGAGTTGCACATATTTTATGGTATGAACATCTTTGGTTGCTACATGTTAACATTATTATGCACAATGCATGCTGTGGGTGAGTTAATGTTGCTAGGGAACTTGCAGTGCCTAGATTGCCTTGCGTTTTTATGTATTCAAATTTGCAAAATCAAATTTCTGGCACTTAAGTAAGTTTTATCCCATGATTTTAAGCCTAAATATCCTTTAATGTAGATGGTTTTGTTATGTTCATCTTCCATTCCATTTATTGTTCCTGGTAGTTATAATAATAGCATGTAGTATAGCAGGGCACTTTGCCATTCCTAGTAGACCTGAGTGCACAATTTCCATAGAACATCTTTAAAACATTTTTATGAATATGCACTATCACTCTACTGGTTAAAATGGTTCTGTTTTCTGGGTGATTAAGTTCAGACCTCTAACAATCATCCCCCAGGACAGGGACTAGCTGGATGCCTTGGCATAGCCATAGCAACGACATAGGGGTCCTAGCTTATTAAGAGAAGGCTGTCCTCCCATATACCAGGCCCACACCTCGCCCTCTACCTAAGGTTGCCTGGTTCAACAGAAAAGTATACAAGACACCCAGTTGGCCGAAACAGGTTTGGCTCAGTGGATAGAGCATTGGCCTGCGGACTGAAAGGTCCCGGGTTCGATTCCAGCCAAGGGCACGTACCTTGGTTGCAGGCACATCCCCATTGGGGGGTGTGCAGGAGGCAGCTGGTTGATGTTTCTCTCTCATTGACATTTCTAAATCTCTATCTCTCTCAATTCCTCTCTGCGTAAAATCAATAAAGTATATTAAAAAAAACAACACCCAATTAAGTTTGAATCTTAGATAAACAATATTTTCTGAGTATAAGTGTATTCCATTGAATTGCACGGAACATACTTTAAAAAGTTATTCGTTTACCTAAAATCCTAATGAAGCTGGCTATTCTGTATTTTTATCCAGCAACTCTACGCTCCAAACGTGCTCAGGAGATGAGCATTGGCACATGACGTCTGCCACTCCTGCAACTTTCCTGATTGTTACTGTATTGTACTCACAGCAATAGGCAGACACCACTTTTTATGGTCCGTAATGCCTGCCCAGCCTGGGGACAGTGAGAAAGCCTCCTTTCTGATAACTAGAGGTAAAGATGATTTAATGAGATCATCTGAACAATAAAGAGGCATCCAATCCCTCCTGTCCCAACATGCCTAGTACTGTGAAATGTAAGTGTTAAATTATCTGCACTGGTAAGAGCTCCCTAGCATTGAGGTCAAGCACACGGTGACTCATAGCTTGACTCTACCACGACATAGCTTGGTGACTTCTTTGGGAAAATCAGCTCTGATGAACTCGGTGCAGAGTATGATAACACTGTACGGTGTGATCATTATTACTTCTCTGAGACTTTGCAAGAATTAAATAGAAAAACCAATGGGAAGTCGCCCTGTTCTGCTGTCCCAAGCCTGAAACTATAGCATTTGTTGCCATTAGTTACTAAACTCAAGTACCCGTCACGGGGATCCCCTGACAAAACATCCCTGACCTTTCTCAGGGTACCCTCTCCTGCATGCTGATAAACATCCCTATGCATCTCCCTTCCTGCCACCTCCCCTTGGCTCCTAGTGGCGGCCCCTACTGCCAATCGGCGGTCCCATCACACATTCGAAAAGTACTTTCCTCTGCTGGTAATCACTGGTCTCAGCCTCCATGTGGCCTCCAGCTCAAACACGAGACAGGCTCTCCTTCTTAATTCATGATAGCACCCCAGAGAACAGGCTACACCATCCCACAAGAATTTGGTGAAGGTTCCAAAATGACTGGCTTATCAGGGCTCTGAGATAAGTTTAGAGCTCACAAGTCCCGCCCTGACCTTAAGGTTCCTTACCGGGCCTCCCTCTCCTTCGTTCCTTCGTGCCCAGCTCTCCGTCAGCCTCTTTACACAGCTGCCAACCTACCCTGCTTCGTTAGGACGACTCTTTGAGTGCAGGGATGTAATTTTGTTTCCAAAACATCGGCACACATTTGTCAAGGGCCTGCGTCATTTCATCCTGAAGCACACCTGTAAGGAGCTGCCCTAAGCTCTGTCCAGCCTCTTGCCTCGGGAAGGTGCAAATCCTGCCTGCGGGCCGTTCCTGCTGCTCCCACACACAGTGCTCGGTGATTTGTAATCACTGCTCATTCTCTGACTCCATCTCAATACCATCTTCTTTGCTCTTCAACTTCAGGAACAAACATACTTTGATAGGCTTCAAAATTTGAAGTAAATCACAGGGTTTGCTATCACCACCACTGTCTATCTGAACTAGAAATAAAAAGGAAGAGAATTTAAAAAAAAATGGGAGGGGGGAGCAGACAAGGCTGACCATACCCCTTGCTTCTCTGTTCCTGAGGCTATAGATAAGATTTACAATTCCGTCCTTCCCCTGGCTAGTTTGGGTGCCCATTGCCCAGAGCAGGTTAGGTCACATCATTGCTGAAGAAAGAAATGAAGAGTGGGACCCACACCTTTATTTCTAAGGGGTTTGAGTTCCCTGCGGTCCTCTCTGAATTAGGTTAGTCAATATTTTAACTATTTGACAGGACAATTCGAGAAGGCACCCCAAAGGACTGTTCGGGTTCATTGTGCGGCAGAAAGATATTTTCCCCTTGATAATCAGAACCAATTACCCTAGGCCAGTGGTCGGCAAACTCATTAGTCAACAGAGCCGAATATCAACAGTACGACGATTGAAATGTCTTTTGCGAGCCGAAAACTGGCTTCTGTTTTCAATCGCACTGTACGTGCGCGCCCGCACATGGTCTTTTGTGGAAGAGCCACACTCAAGGGGCCAAAGAGCCTCATGTGGCTCACCAGTTGCGGTTTGCTGACCATTGCCCTAAGCAACATAGTAATCCTTGATATTGCCTACGGTGCATGATATAAGGAGCGCAAAATTATTAATTGGTCATTCTGGAGTTTAGTTGGAGACAGATTATCGTGTTGCAAGATGGGAAACTGGGATACTTACTGGATGTTCTCACAGTGTTTGAGCATCAACCTATGAACCTGGCAATCAGGATTCGGTTCCGCTTGAGAGTATGATTTGTTATAAATGATTTATACTTGATCATTTTTAATGCATTTGCTGCACCAAGAAAATTACATTGAAGTTTTGAAAGTACATATTTAAAGTAGACTCACTAGTTTAAATCACAGGGTATCTATGAATTAATTCAATGATCACTATGTCAACCAGACCTTCATTCTTAATGCTTGTGAAGAGCATATAGTTCTAAATTTATGATGTAGAGTTCTAAGTACGTCACTAACAGATGAGAATAATGCAATGATTTTGAAGATATTTCTGGAAGAAAATTGCTACAAATATGTGCCTTCAGTTTAATTTACTTCATCCTGATAATTTGAAATTTTAAAAGTTAAAAGCAGTCTACATTTTTTAAATAGATGAAAAACATTTTATAGACACACTTGGTTTCAGATTTCCCTAATATTTACAAATATGTTAATTTTGTAATTACAAACACTGTTCTTAATATCATAATCTATTTGTTATTCTCTGACAGTATTGAAATTCCCTTGTGCATAACTCTGCCTCATTAAGTTTCCTTTTCTATTATTAGACATTGTGTATTACTCTTCCATGTTTTAAAGAATTTGTTATGTTTTTGTTTTTAAGAAAATTTTACGATTCTCTTTTTATGTTGGGTTCTGTTGATAATCTACACAAGTAATTAATATAATTAATACCAAAATAAGGAATCAATGCCATATACTCAAAGAAAACATTAGTATTGTATTTCTGAGTGGTTCATTTTGACTTATACATAGACCAGTCATGGTGAAGAGAGAAAAAGTAGAGATAGAAATACCTTATAAAGCCCAACTTTCTAATTCATCCATAAAGTCTTTCTAGTGGGAAAAAGATTTCTTGTATGGGACTATTTGAGAAGGAAGAAATGCAAATCACTCAGCGATAAAGGAATTTATTTTCTAAACTTGTATTCAATTTACCACCACTTTTTCCATAAGGATATTGAGGCAAGTTAGGCCGAGACCGGTTTGGCTCAGTGGATAGAGTGTCGGCCTGCAGACTGAAAGGTCCCAGGTTCAATTACAGTCAAGAGCATGTACCTTGGTTGTGGACACATCCCCAATGGGGTGTGCAAGAGGCAGCTGATTGATGACTCCCTCTCATCGATGTTTCTGGCTCTCTATCCCTCTCTCTTCCTCTCTGTAAAAAGTCAATAATATATATTTTAAAAGCAAGTTAGTATAAATTAAAAGTTGAATGAAGGAAGAAAGAAATGAAGAGTGGGAACCAGATGAAATGTGCCCCAGTTACTACCTCCATGCTTGCTACCAGTACGTCCTTAGTTTGACAGTGTTACAATAGCAGATGTATGAAAGAAAATAAAATAAATTCTATAGTTCTTAGTATCCAAAGACAAAAACAAACTGATTGTGTAGAACAAGTATCCTTTGTATCCAGTCAGATAGGGGTTTCTCTGGTATGTTCTCCTGAAGGGACTATACTCATGGCATTGAGAACATCTTGTTAGCCTCTCTGAGTAGATGAACCAAGTTTCAAGGAGCTCTTTTAAATCTCACCCACATGTCTGCAGAGGGAAGCCCGCCAAAGGCAATTGTGTAAAGCAATGTTAAAAGGTTGGGGTGGGAAGTCATGGGATGGTTCTGAAATAAAAAGTATTCACAATTTCCATTCATATCCTAATTAAAAAACATGGAAGAAAGTATATAATTCCCCATTAAATATGGGATTTTAAGTCCAGCAACATGGCAATGTTAAGTAGGGGTGACAATGACTGGTGCCCCCAGCTTTCTTCCTCTGCGTTTTAGGCTGAATCCATTGGGAACTTACTCAGCTCTCTGTGCAGAACCCACCCTAAGCTCACATCTTCTGGAGTCTAATGGTATCACTGTCTAATATGATTTTTCATTCATTTGTTTTACAATTTTACATTATTTATTTTATAAGCTTTGGGTTGTTGTTTTTTTCCTCCTGGCCTCATCTATACTGAACTTTTACACATTGAGTGTGGCAAAGTGCCTCTGCCTGTGGCTCTGTCATTATCCTGGCTCCTTGACATTAGCTGTTTTTGTGCTGCTCTTGTCCCTACAGAAAAGGTCAATATATAACACCAACACCACCACCCCCAAAAAAAGACAAGAAAAAAACCTAGAATAGCTGTCTCTGGGTGATCAAAGAAATATCAACTTGCTGTGTGTAAGTGATGTAGCTACAAGGTTTTCAAAGGGAAACACTTTGTGATCCAAGACTGCCTAGATGCTCCCAGTAAAGGTTTTGAAAATACTCATTAATGGAAAGCAAGGATGGTGTTAAGCTAGTCAGAAGAAATAAGTGGTATGTTCTTAGCATTTAAATATCTTGGTCCTTAAAAACTTTGCATTGAGTTCAAGAAATTTAACGCAATTGGGGAAAGAGGTGAAACAATCATTATTGATGGTTGAAAGACCATACGAAGCACATACTTTCTTTATCCTTGATAAATAATGAAGACCTGCTTAAATAATTCAGAATATTAAAAAAAAGTATGTGGCAATTCTCTATGGCTTCTAACAAGAAATGGTCATCGTCTGTTCCTTCAAAGCAGTATGACAGGCGTTTTGTTCAGCCCACAGACACTGTTGTCTGGACCATATGTCTGCAGTCCCCGGTCTTATTACCCTCTCCCTCCGCTTCACATGACTCACCCTGCAGGCACCCTTCCTGGTCCTCCTTGAATCTGTTCTCCTCCCATATTGTCACAATTTCTATGGATCCCAATTAGTTCTGCAAAATACCAGTCATATCTTTCAATTCGTAGGAACTCATATCCCTCTGGATTGAAATGATGATCATGGCAATTATTACCTATAATCTGCCAGCAAGTCATTAGATCCCCTAATGCTGCCAAGTCTGTCACCTCTGTTCTCTGCTCATTCATCTCACTGTCACCATCTGTTGCATTTTCGGTCCTCAGAATAGCCTCCCTGGTACCTAGTCTCCACACCCCCTTCCAACTTATATTTCTTAGTAAGAGTAGTAATAATAAGTAGCATGCTACGGGCCATAATTTGTGCTAAGAGCCTTACATGGATTACTATGTTAACACAGAAACACAATGAGGAATGAACTGTTATTAATCCCATTTTATAAGATAAGGTATAAGATTCAGAGCAGTTACCTAACTCAGCCAGAGCCACACAGCAAGTAAGTTGATGCATCTGACATCCTTCTGACCCCAAACCCTGTGAGTTGAGCCTCTGCCAAACATCCCACCATTTAGAAATGAAAGTCATCACTGCTTTGCTAGGTAAATGCATCACAGAAAGTCCTTTTCATTTGATCTCCAAAGCCTTTTCAGACTTGACTTTTACTGCCTTTGTATAATCTAAGTTCCAACCTCATCAAGCCAATTACTATTTTGCAAATGATCTATTAGTTTCTGTGCTTCCAATCTCTTGTACATGTGGTTGTTTCCATTTTTACCAATATTCCATCTTAAAAACTCAGTGTGTTATTTTAGATCTTACCATACTTGATTATTACGTGAGAATTAAATTATATTATCAAAAACCTTGCTAAAGGCAAGATTTGTTTTACCTCTTGCTTTATATTAAGTTCTATGTTTCTTAAACGTAATCTTTCCAATTGGGTTTCATCTGAACCCTGGCTAAAGAATAAAATAGGTTCTAATGAACAAGTCCCTTGATTTTATTTACTAAATATACTAGAATTATTGAAGTTAAATCCCGATGTTCTCCTTTTACCCCATAGCAGTGCTGTCTAGAACAGAGAGTAATTTTTGTTAAAATTACTGGTAGTGTTTACCCAGATACATTATTTGTCAAGTTTGAATCTCTTTTTTAAAATGGCTCCTTTTAGATCCAAATCACTGAGCATCAATAAAAAAATAAAAACAATTATAAATTGAATTTCCATGCAAATGTGGCCTTTTCCCTATACTGGATGAATGCACATTCATCAAACTGCTATGCCTTATTGTTGATGTAGTGGAATATCCAAAAAAACAACAACCATGTTCTAATTGTTTTGCTAGTTGCTAAGGTCAAGTCTCATTTTTTTCCCCAAGAAAGTTTGTAAAGGTCATTAAAGCTTAATGAAAGTTTGGATTTCCTTCCCATCAAAAAGCTGTAGAGTAAGTAATTCTCATAAACATTCAATTAGGTCTTTAAAGAAACAGACTCATATTTCTATCAACAGCAGAGAGAAATATTGCTAAATTTCTCACTGGTAAAGAACATGGAATTATTGTGGCATTTATAAGAATTATCTGGTAATTTCTAATAATGAAAAATTAAGTGATGTGCAAGATGCATTAGCTAATCTTCCCATTATATTTAGTCTTGATCTATTCCTTTTCAGAGCTTTGGCCTGATTGAACCTCAGGAAAGATGAATCTTCCCAGAAAGTTCAAAACAGAAATCCTTGAATGGATAACGCACAGTACTCAAGAGTCCCTGGGGCTGTGTCTATATGTATTCTATTTTCAAGAATGCAAAATATTTTATTCAGATCATGATTCATCACTTAAAAAAGGCTCAATTTCAGGACCTCTGTCAATAACACCTTATGTAGGTAAATCAACATGATTAGTTAATGTTTCTACAATTAAGTAACTGAAATAATTAGACATAGACTTTCATTCACTAAAATGTAGGGATCTCATACTTGCTCACCATTAAAACCACCTCTCATACTCTGAGCAGAATTTCATATTCATAAGCAGAATTAGCTCTGGGAAAAATATATCCCTTGTTAAATATCATCATTGTTACCTCTTTCAATTTGATTTAGATGTTATGTTCTGGTGATCTCAGATTATAACTGAAAAGGGTTGATTTAGAAACCTTTTGCAAGTTTGAGTGTGGAGAAATAGCTAAAGAGAAGGTAAAAACAACAACAACAACAACAACAACAACAACAACAAAGAATGCATTGATTTCTTAATGTTTGAATTAATTCCAAGACAGTTTTGTAAATGAAGTCCTAGCTTCAAAGCCTGAAAAGTTGGCTGGCAGAGAGTCTGTGATGGGAAAAAAAATGTCACAAGAGAGTGTATGCAGTAATATGACCATTTGACTATAGATCTGTCTGTTTCTCTGTCTGTGTCTCTCTGTCTCTCTTTGCATCTCTGTCACTTTGCTTAAAAAAAAGGTAACTAGACTTATAGTGATTACATTGTAGGTTTATAAATATTAAATTACTATATTGTACACCTGAAACTAATACACATTATATATCAACTATACTTAAATTTTTATAAAGTTTATTAGTCTCAGAGAGTAGATAACCAACAATTTCTGTTTACTAGGAAATTTATAACTGACAAAAGGAAGGTAATTTAATAAACAAATAGAATATGTAATGATAAGGTTCAGGAGAATTATGGCTGTGAAAGAGGAAAGAAAGCTAACAAAGAACCACAACAAAATTTAATGATCTTTTAACAAAAAGAGAATATATAGGTTCAAGTTTCATTCTTAGGTTTAGATCCAACAGATACAAGTTATAGCAGTACACCAGTGAGAATAGTTTCTAAACATACCTGCCTCCTTTGCATTGTATCTATAATGTACAAAACTATTCATATAATATATCTGTGTTCTACTACTTTCTGTTTGTATGCTCCAAAAATAGCACATATTCTTAAAGATGCATGAGCCATACATAAGCACACAGTTGAACAGTAGGCTCCTGTGCTTTCCAGTTAGAAGGACCGATGAGAGGACGGGGTATGTGGAGCAGGGGGCCTTCAACACAGTATGTATCCAGACATCACTTACGACAACTACAAACGCAGCCTTTGGCAACACAACTCTTTAATCATGATTACACGTGTAGAATATACTATTGTTAATTAATTCCAGAAATATTTTTGAAATTATAATTAAATGATTAAATTTGAATCATTTTTATTTCAAATATTGTTCTAGTAATAATAACACTTCATATTTGTTGTTATAATAGACATTTGTGCACTGGAGGGGTCCCTCAGCCTAGCCTACGGCGATCAGGCTAAAATTGGCTCTCCAACACCCCCCAAGGGGTCTTTGATTGCGAGAGGGTGGTTCTCAGGTGATGCACCCTGGAATTGGGCTCCCTACTCTCTGGCTCCAGGTGTGTCACCGAGAACCACAGCTCTTGTGTTGAGCATCTGCCACCTGGTCAGTGGGTGTCATAGATACTGGTCAGAGATATGCCCCCTGGTGGTCATTGTACAATATAGCTACCAGTCACTTAGGCTTTTATATACATAGATTATATATCAAGTATTTCATAATCGTAGTGAAAAGTCCAATTATTATTTAGGAAACTTGACCCATGCATAGATTCTGTGTAGATATTTCACATCCACTACCACCAATTCTTTCTAGTTATGTAATACAGACCTATGTGTAGAGATATGAAAACCATTTCAGAGAAGTTAAGAAAACAGTCCTTCATCACCTGATTAGCAATATATATATATATATATATATATATATATATATATATATATATATATATATTTGGAAACAAATCTGACTCCAAACTCATGAGCTTCTACAAAATTTTTATTGCTCCTTGCTGTTATGAGGGTGTCCCATCTGCTATTGCTTCTGGATCTGCTTTTTTTCTTCTTCTTCAGCTTATTCTTTCACTTTCTTATATTTAGGCTGCAACATTGCCACCATTGTCAAAATTTGATTTGTGATTTTAATTTTATAGTTTTCTGAAATGGATTTCCAGCTGCATATTTCTCCATTATAACTGTTGGAGTGGCAGCATGTCTTGCCACCCTACCTCTTAAAGACAGTATTTGATTTAGAAACTACATTTGAAAACAGTGAGTCAGCATTTCAGATTTCATCGTGTTACAGTTTTGTGATTTGTTAGATGTGTGATGTCGATTTTATCATTAAATTCATCGTAGTTATAAAGCTTTGTTTTAAGACAGCGCAGTATTCTTGATTGGAGTTTTCATGTGTCACTGACCTTATGGTGATAACACTGTAGATAAATAAATGCTGAATTAATAATCTTAATAATCTTAATTATTAAAAAAAAACCTTGATACCTGTTAAATAACAACCATTCCTTTCAACTCTCAGCACTGTATTCTGTTTTATTCCACCATTTCAGATATACACCGAATTTTCTTTTCAAATATACACTGAAATTCTTAAAATGCTGACATTAAGTGTGACAATTGGAGATGAATTTTGTAGTGCCAGGAGCATGTCACATTAGTTAAATTAAGCAAGGGCAAAGCACTTGGGCAAATAACTGGGTATTCTTTTGTAGGCTGACTTATTTTTTTAAATATTTTTCATGTGTACCTTTAGTAAGTATATGTCATTATCAATTACATAATGACTTATACCTGAGAAAACAAAATTTTCCAGGACTGAAAACTCTGTTAAATAATGCTTATCTGTTTTTATTAGTATTCAGTTAATCTATAGAATATATCTAGACTGTATGTAATACATCTAGACTGGTTGAAAATGCTAAATCTAAACACACACACACACACACACACACACACACACACACACACACACAAAGTACAGTGGCCTTTACTGGTAGTTTTATTAAAGGTCAGTATTTTTACATAGATATTTATGTAAGTGTGTTTTAGATTTGAGAAAAGTACTGGCCAGTTACTTTGCTAATTGCTCTCTCTTTTTTTAATGATAACTCCATGATTTTATGATATAACATCTTAATTTTTAAAAAATACTTGATAACTAGAATTTATACCTTTCAGAAATACATAGCTAGGTTTTTTAAATTGCAGTATACTGTCAAAAGATTCCAACTCTATGTACTTTCAATAATTTATAGTGATTTATTTTTCAGAGTAGCTCTTGGCTTTTTTGGTTTAGCAATTCTTGAAGTCAATACTCTATTAAAATGTCAGAAATCAAAAAGAAATTAACTAGCTAAAAGAACATGAAAACTAAAATACGACGTTATCATAGAAATTATTCTACTGCCATCCAATATCGATATTTTACTTACCTTCATTTTATAGTTTAAAATCTTGCTCGTAAGTAATGGGTATTGGAGTATTGCGTATTCCCCTTACCTTATCCATCAGTCTAGTGTTTTGGAGAAACTTTCCATCTGAACATTTTCTTTAGCATCAGTTTTCCCCCATTTCTTTTACCACCTCCTGACAAGTGGAATAAACTTCTTCCTTTATGTTGTTATTGCTTGGCTGGAGAGTGAAGTTTATGGGAGATTGTCATGTTACCTGCTGAGTGTTTGGTTTCAAGGATAAATTCACATGGCTCTGGCTCTCTCTTTACACAGTTTTATTCTGTATCATTAGTGCTGACCTCCATGGCATTTTCTATTATTCTAAAACTGTTAGAGCCTTTGTATAATGCTTTTAGGTAAAAGGTTCCTCTAGACACAATGTACTTTTGATTGACCAATTACTACTGCAAATGGAAAAGTGCAGCTATGATTCATTAAGTTTGATCATTGATACAGTGGATCTAAATCAGGCATGGGCAAACTATGGCCCGCGGGGCGGATGGCTGTTCTAAACTATTGAAATAAAAAAATAAAAAGACCGTACCCTTTTATGTAATGATGTTTACTTTGAATTTATATTAGTTCACACAAACACTCAATCCATGCTTTTGTTCTGGCCCTCTGGTCCAGTTTAAGAACCCATTGTGGTCCTCGAGTCAAAAAGTTTGCCCACCCCTCATAATGCACATTCACCACAAATAATCTTATTTGCAAAGCAAAATCCTCTTAATAAAACAAATGTCCTTTATTCTGGTTTCTTTTAAGTCTTTAAGATAATCAGAATAAATGTTGTCATTCACTCAGTGGGTCAGATTATTCATTCCCCGATGTCAAAGGAGCTACATGCCAGTCAGTTTGGTGTCAATTGGTGTTTCCACAGTAACCGAATATTCTCTCATGATAAAACAACGTTTAAACTATTTTGAATCTTTTACATTTACAGATGATTAGCATATCATTTCCTCTGCTCAAAGTCTTTATTTTCTAAGTGTACTTTAAATAAGCATTTCTTTAACTTTATTTAAAGCTGCCTCAAATTATTTCTAGAAAGCAGTAGGACACTCACTAAACCTTTAACTATGTTAAAGATGGTGTCAGTTGCATGATGTGGGCATTGCCCTTTTAATGGCCCTGGTCCATGCTGATGATAGAAGGACATGCTCAGAACAAGAACCAATGGGGAGCCCCCCATCTGGCGAGAGGGGCGTTTCCATTTATGAAGTGCCTTCTAGTCACTATATACTCCGCTCGGCATTTAGAATATGCTATGATATTCTTGCTTTAAAAAAAAAAATTCATCATATAATGATGAAAGAATGACTAAAATATTTATGTAACTTACCCATTCTTATGTTTCATAAGTAATGAATGGAGTGAGCTTGGATCTAAGGATTATCTGAGCATGGAAGCCCAGGAATAGAATGGTAGAAAGAATTTGCCAAAACTGGTTTGGCTCAGTGGAAGGTCCCAGGTTCGATTCCGGTCAAGGCCATGTACATTGGTTGTGGGCACATATCCAGTAGGGGGTGTGCAAGAGGCAGCTGATCGATGCTTCTTCTCATCAATGTTTCTAACTCTCTATCCCTCTCTCTTTCTTTTTGTAAAAAATTAATAAAATAAAATAAAAAAATAAAAAATAATAATATATAAATATATATATAATTTTTTTTAAAGAAGAATGGTAGAAAGAATTTGCTTTCAGGAACCCTGACATTTTGCCACGCATTAAGCTCTACAGTTACAAACAGATGTCCTCACTTCACTGAGCTTTATTTTTTCTGTAAGATGTGAAAAATATTTCCTAGAATTATTGAGGGGGTGAGATAAGACAATGCACATAAAGCACTAAGTACATTACTTAATACATTCTAGACTTCGAAAATGGTTTCTATTATAAATATTGTCACTGCGAAAAGGCTTCATGAGGAAACTTTCGTCCCGGGAGATTTTGAGAAGTTCAGGATCACCACCAGCACAGCAGTGAGAAGAAAAGGATTTTACATAGAAATGGAAAGTGGTAGGCTCTCACTGTAGGATTTGCAGGTCAGAGGCTTCCTGCTATGGGGTACACAAGTCAGGGGTGAGATTTGAGAACAAAGGCACGCTGCCTCTGCCTTCTGTCCTGGCCTCGGTTCACAAGAAAATCCTGCAAAAAGCTCAGGCATCACTGATCGCCATCTTCTTCCATGATTTCTAACTATCCCAAATGGCTGGATGTACATGAGGATCAGAAAATGGCATAGTCAAGATCAGTACATAAATCTCTCCCCCAAAAATCATCTCAACCACTGATATGCAAGCCTAGCAGATCCCAAACAGTACATTGCTTTCTTAGAGCCTTGGTAACAGGAAAAGTAGAATAGAGATAATAAAATGATAATAACAATGCCTTGCAATTTTATGGAGCTTTGTACTTTCCAAAGCATCCTCATATATAATATCCATTTAAGCACAGACTTCCAGAAGACACTAATACTAAAACTGAGACAGACAATGCTAGTGTTAAAAAATGGTCCGCTGTTATTTTATACCATACATAGTAAAAAATTGTTGTCTGGAGTCATGGAATGGCTTATTTTGTCTTCGATAAGGAAAATGAGGTTTCCTACAAAGGCTAAAGATTGTTTTTTTTGCTAGTACCTGCTCATTTATAAAAGTAATAATTTCTATCCTGTTGCTAAATTATCAGCTCTTTTTGACACATTTTATTTCAAATTTGCCAGGCTGATTTAAGAAGGGAATCTTTTTTATTAAACAATAGAAGAAAAACACACAGACCACATGTTCTTTAACCCAGGCCTCTCCGCTACAAAATAAGCTTTTGATACTGGATTAGAGTAGCCATTAAATGTTAGTATGTTTAATTATTTAGCTCTTTTCTAATTACTAAATAAACAGTTTTCTAAAGAGGGGGAATATTTGCCTCAAATCCATCACCTCAACTTTTCCAGTAGCCCAAGTATATCTTGGATGGTGTTTATACAAGAAAAATTTCTATATGATTTATTAATTTATTCTGAACAAAGCACAAAATCCCTCATCAAATTTTCAATTACAATTGTTAATTAGATTATGTTATATTATAAACCAGTGTGTGTGTGTGTGTGTATGGTGAGCTCCTATGTTTCTGCCTATGGATATAGCTATAATATTAATGACAAATAAATTCAAATCTTCATGAGCCTATATTCTTTTTTTTTTATATATCTTATTGAGTTTTCACAGAGAGGAAGGTAGAGGGACAGAGAGTTAGAAACATCGATGAGAGAGAAACATTGACTAGCTGCCTCTTGCACACCCCCTACCGGGGATGTGCCCGCAACCAATGTACATGCCCTTGACCGGAATCGAACCTGGGACCTTTCAGTCCGCAGGCTGACTCTATCCACTGAGCCAAACCGGTTTCGGCGAGCCTATATTCTTATTTAAGGTAAATGATGAGTGAGGTTTTGAAACAATGACTGAAGTTATCTCCTTGAATAATAGGAAACTGACTTAAACCTACATTAATATTCTTTAGGAAACTGCTGATGAGTTGATTTACATTCAACTTTAAATAAGCAGCTAATTCAAGTGGTGAAATATCATTTTATAAAAACTAACACTAGCATTTTCCTAGAGACACTGATTAAAATATAGAATTTTTGCCAAAACCGGTTTGGCTCAATGGATAGAGCGTCAGTCTGAGGACTGACAGGTCCCAGGTTCGATTCCAGTCAAGGGAATGTACATTGGTTGTAGGCACATCCCCAGTAGGGAGTGCGCAGGAGGCAGCTGGTCCATGTTTCTCTCTCATCGATGTTTCTAACTCTCTATCCCTCTCCTTTCCTCTCTGTAAAAAAATCAATAAAAATATATTTTAAAAAATATAACTTTTTCTCAGCACAGAATAGTTTAGCATCAGCCAATTACACAGTAGGCAGAATTCTATGTTTGTCTACTGACATCAAGGAGTTTTGCTGATATTTTCTGTTTAGAGGCAACTAGCATATTTGAGTGTTGACTTCACACTCTGTTTTTATTTTTTACAGAATGTAGCCTCAGTATGTATTCAAAATTATTCAACCTGACAAGTTTTTTTTTTCCATTTCTGGTGATAGACTAAACATTCAGAAAAATCTCTGCTGGTGCAATGTACATCAAAGACAGAAAAATGTGTATGTGGGCCTTTTTTTCCATATCATGACTGATTAAAGTAAGGCTTCAACACAGTAAGACTTGTTCTGGAGGCAGAGTTTACCTCAAGGGCATTTGCCAAATTGGAATGATCTTTGGCTACATTATTCCTCAAAGGCTATCATTTGCTCCCAAACTCCCTTTTTCTCCCACATGATTCCAGATACTTCAATACATGAAAACAGCACCTTTACTGGGAGTCACTGACTGATAGCCTGGGTCTGCATGCTTCATTAAGTTATTCATTGCTATTGTGAGGAGCAACTCTCTCATTGCTGTTGCAGTTAGGGAGACTGTTTCCCATTCCCATGTCTCCCAAGTGGCAACAACTTCAATGCTTACACAGGAAAGAAGAAAGGGAGGGATTGAGGGAGTAAGGAGGGAGGGAGAAAGAAAAGGAAGGGAAGGAAAAGGAAAAGGAAAAGGAAAAGGAAAAGGAGAAGGGGAAGGGGAAGGGGAAGGGGAAGGGGAAGGGAAGGGAAGGGAAGGGAAGGGAAGGGAAGGGAAGGGAAGGGAAGAAAAGGAAAGGGAAGGGACTGGACCAATTCCATAAGATGTTACTACGTCTACTTCACATGTAGGAGGAGAAAAATAAATCACTCTAAGAATTCCTAACACAAACCCATAGGCATGTATGGTATGAAAAGTCCAACTCAAATCAATTTAGATGGACATGGTCCCCTGTTGATATGGCACCCAAGAAGCTGGCAAAATTAAACATAACTGTATCTTAAGTTGATTTCAGAGGGATAAATGGGCCAGATTGCCCAAACACAAGTGGGAGTGAGATTCTTGGGGTGCTGTTGAAATAAGCATCTTAGGAATCCCCCACCTGAGGATGAGAAGTGGAAGATTTTATTTGCATGGAGTTACATTTGCCTGGTCATAAAGTACCCTGCCCCTTACGCTAGGCCTGAAAAGGTGCAGCTGGGAGTTCAGCAAAGCCATAAAGAAGGCTAGTGTCCTGAGTTCCCACACCACGTTACAGCCGGGTGGAGTTTAGTATTCAAGCCAAGAAGACTGTTAGTGGATGTGTGGAGCCCATCAGAGCACAGGAGAGCCCAGCCCCCTGCAATAGGAATCACCTGAACCAGGTGCCCTGTAGCCCATAGGGAGTGGCTCCTGTGAAGTTTACATTCAGGTTTCCTGACCTTGCAGTGGCCACACCCATTCTGGCCACTGATTTGATTGATTGACAGACAAGCATCTTCCCATGTCTCTCAGAGCTTATTGGGCATCCTTCTCAGTCAGCAGGGCACAGACTAGGAGAGTGTTCAATGTGGCTGTTCACAAAGCTGTGTCAGTAGCATGCCTACATTATTTGGTCTCCTCTCTCTCTTTTCCTGTTCAATAATAACCAGGTTATTACAATGGACTCAAAGTGAATGCAATCTGGATAAGTGCCTCAAAGATCTTTGACTCTATTTCCAAGGAACTTGGCCTCATAAAACAATATTCTCTCAACACATGCAGAAAACAAGCCACCCTGAGCAAAATCCTCGGAGACAACGAAGTGTCAATCAGGCATACAAAGACCCCAGATATTACAATTCTCAGGATTTAGCACATATAGCAAATATTTGATATGTTGAAAGAAATCAAATCAGGAATTGAGAGCCTAAAAAATAATAAGAAACTATTCAAAAACTCGTAATATATATTTGAAACAGAATTAATTCTTTAATTCTTTTTAAAGAATTAAAGAATTCAAATTAAAAATCTAATTGACAGCCAAAACCGGTTTGGCTCAGTGGTAGAGTGTTGGTCTGTGGACTCAAAGGTCCCAGGTTCAATTGCAGTCAAGGCATGTACATTGGTTGCAGGCACATCCCCGGTAGGAGGTGTGCAGGAGGCAGCTGGTCGATGTTTCTCTCTCATCGACGTTTCTAGCTCTCTATCTCTCTCCCTTCCTCTTTGTAAAATATCAATAAAAAAATATTTTTTTTAAAAAAAAATCTAATTGACAAGCAAATAACAGAATAGAGTGGAAGAAATTACCCAAAATATATGACAGACAGAGAGACACAGAAAAAAATTTAAAGGAAACTCTAACTTTTATTTATTCATTCTGTTTTCCTCTAAATTTAGTCTTTATTTCTGAAATTAGTTTTTTAAATTTTTAATTACATGTTACATTCGGAGAATACTGCCACTCTTTTCACATTTACTTTTCTGCCAATGATCTCATTTATGAATCTTTAAAATTCTGATTATATGGTCGATCCTATCTTGTGTCATTTTCAGGTTTATTTTACCTACCTTTGAAACAATTGGTTTCATTTTGATCTATTTTTAAAGTGCATGACTTTTTGGAAAACTTTTATACCTACAAGAGAAATTATGTTCCCTATTCTCTTGCTACAATTTTAATAAATTTTAACAACTGAAATAACATTTACTATCTAGTAATTTAACAAATATTGTTGATCCTCTTTGGGTATGAACATATAGGAGAAAACAAGACATTTCCTATAAAAATACAGAGAGAGCAAATAGAGACATAGACAAAATAAGTAATTGCAATACAATATAAATAACACAATAAAATAGGAAGGCTCTGTGGAAAGCACCATGAGAAAATTTGAGCTTGTTTAGAGGATTAGAAAAGACTCCCCAACGGAATCAGAATGAGGTGCTTAGGCTAGCCAGGTAAAGAGGTTACATTTTCAAGGTAGTCATAGGGTGTAAGCAAAGTTTCACTTGAGAGAAAGAATGTTTAGAAAAAAAAAATATTACACCAGAGCAGAAAGATATAAAAAGAAATAAAGCTGTAGAGATGACAGGGGAGAGGTCTCAGAGAGCAGGGAGTCACATAACCTTAATGGGAATGGACGATGAGAAACTATAGGGACTTTAAACAGTACAATGGCATATCTGCTTTATAGCTTTAAAGAAATGTTTCTAGTTGTGACATTGAGAGCAGTCAAAGGTGGGAAAAGATTAGATACACAGAAACAATTTAGGAAGTGATCATGAGAAAGCAGTGCTTACATTTGGAGAGAAGGGGATAGATTTAAGGAATATTAGCACATTAAAGTTGCTATGATTAAAGGATATTGTTGTCAAGAATGACTGTCAGCTTTCAGGTTTTTAATATTAGATTGAGTTTTTTATTAAATTGGGAACATTCAAGTGGAGCCAGTTTGGAGGAGAAACAATGAATTCAGTTTTGAACCACTTGAGAAGAACAAGGTACATCTAAGTGAAGTCTGCAGTTGGATTTCTATTTCAGGAGCTCAGAAGGTATATTTGGGCTGTGAATAGAGGTTTGAGAATTATTATCATTGAGATGTTAATTGAGTCATAAAAGTAAATGAGTCCTGATAAGGACACATATGTAATACCTTATAAAGAAAAAAAATATCTACACTAATAAAAGAGAAAAATGCAAATTGACTGCACCTTTGCGATGCCCACCAGCCAATCAGGAGTGAGTATGCAAATTAACCCAACAAAGATGGTGAGTTAATTTGCATACAAAGACATCAAGTGGCCTGGGGTGGGACGGGATGCTTGTGTCATCACCATGGTGTCAACTCAGGCATTCTGCACTGCCCCAGCTGCTCAGGGCCTCTGGGCAGTGTGGGAAGGCAGAGCTGGAGCAGAAATGCTGTGCCAGCAGCCAGGGAAAGAAAGGCCCATTCTTGCACTTATCTTCCTGCATTAGGCCTCTAGAGTGTGTGTGTGTGTGTGTGTGTGTGTGTGTGTGTGTGTGTGTGTATGAATGAGATGAGATTGTCCAGGGAAAGGATGTGGAATAAAATGAGAAGAGTGCTGTGGATTGAATTCTGAGGAACACTAAGATTTAATGGCTGGGTAGGAAGGAAGATGCTGCCCAATAGCTTAAGCAATCCTGATATAGGTATTTATCCAAGAGAATGTGATGCCACAAAAGTAGTTTCCAATACTGCCAAGAACTCACCAGGATAAGTATGTCAACGCATCTGTTGAATTGACCCATATGGATATAACTGATGAACTAGATGAAAAACAAGTTTTGGCCCAGCCTGTGTGGCTGGGTGGTTGAGCATCAACTTATGAACCATGAGGTCAGGGTATGTCTCCAGTTAGGGCACATGCCCAGGTTGCAGGCTTGATCCCTAATAGGTGTTGTGCAGGAGGCAGGCTATGTATTATTCTCTCTCATCATTGATGTTTCTATCTCTCTCCCTCTTCCTTCCTCCCTGAAATCAACAAAAATATATTTTAAAAGAAAAACAGTTTTGATGGAATATGGTAGAGAGGATGTAGGTTAAATCTTGGGGTTCTTATTTCTGATGTGTTATTTTTTTGTGAGGAGCTTAACTTCTTCATTGTCTGTCTCTCCAATTAGACTTGGAACTCTTTGAGCAAATTAAACCCGTCTTCATATTCTTTATATCCCAAGTGCCACTTCCTGAGTGAATTAATCTAAGTCTCATTTTCCTTCTCTATAAAGGAGAGAGAACCCTATTTTCCCTTGTTTTTTTCACCAGCTGTTTATGGATCATCACTTACATGAAAAAGTTCTCAATTGTAAATCCTACAGAAGTGATAATGGTTGCTATTATTCCTATATCCCAACAATTCAAAACTAAAATAAGAAAAGTGTCACAGACAGTTTATGATTTATTGCCAAATGAATATTAACCAGTAGCTGCTCAAGGGGTTCAAATAAGTAGAATAATTCAGGATGAAATCATTACAGGAATACTTTGAAGAACTGCTAGAAAGACATTCAGGGCAGTGGTGGGAACATAAGATAAAAACAAAATTTAGGATCTGGGTATCAGAAATTATGAATAAACCAGTGAGATTAGTGCAAGAGAATTTAAAACATTTAAATTCATTCCAAATTCTTAGCTTATACAAGAAAAAATGCATTATTAAGTTTTAATGTCTGTTTTAAATGATTATTTATATATTTTCTGTTCTGCAGAGTGTTTTACAATTCTCACAACAGACAGTACTTGAACATGAAAGCTAATTTGCCCTCCTAGTATATAAATGGACTTCCACTTGGGGGAGTAGAACAAAGGTTGGCCTAAAAATGTCTCCTGATTCCTTGCTCCAAACTTGACATTTGGATCTGGAAAACAGACTTCACAATATTTAGTATGAAAATAAAAAGCCATTTTACTTTGCCAGGTGTAGCACAGAAATGCATTAATTTTGTAAGCTACAAGGTTATTTCTTTTTTTTAAATATGTTTTATTGACTTTTTTACAGAGAGGAAGAGAGACGGATAGAGAGTTAGAAATATCGATGAGAGAGAATCATCGATCAGCTGCCTCTTGCATACCCCGCACTGGGGATGTGCCTGCAACCAAGGTACATGCCCCTGACAGGAATTGAACCCAGAACCCTTCAGTCCGCAGGCCGACACTCTATCCACTGAGCCAAACTGGTTTTGGCTACAAAGTTATTTCTTACAAGGATAAAATTATTATAACATCCACAGGTTTAGAAATAAGGGGAAAGAATTTTAGTCCGGCTGATGTGCTCAATGATTGAGCATAGACCTATAAACTAGAAGGTCATAGTTTGATTCCAGGTCAGGGCACAAGCTCAGGTTGCATGCTCGATCCCCAGTAGGGGGTGGGGGTGCAGGAAGCAGCCGATCGATAATTATCATCAATGATGTTTCTATCTCTCCCTCTCCCTTCCTCTCTGAAATCAATGCACATATGCTTTAAAAAAATAGGGGCAAAGAATATAAATAATGTATGGTATGGGAATTACATAGTTAGAAATGTCTATGTTCTAGAAAAATTTCATGGAGAAGCTACAGTCCCCTGTTCTCATAAGAATGAATGCAAACAGATACGAAGGATCCTCTGACTTCTGAGCCTTGCTCTCAGCTATGACAGATGGGAAGTGGAACTAAAGGACTCCTGATTTGACATTCCTACAAATAATAAGATGGAACAGCTCACTGTTATTGAAAGCTACATTATATTCTCCATCTATTAGATGATCTCTTGTCTCCAGTTTCATTCCCTTCCTATGCTCCCATCAAATATTGCCAGAGGGGTCTTTGTTCAACATATATCTGATCATGTCACTTCTAGTCATATCACATAAAGTGATGGCTCACCTTTCTTTCAAAGTAGAATCAAAACTCCTTAGACTGATAAGCAAGGCTCTCTGTAATGTGTCTCCCACCAGCCTTTCCAATGTAACCTCTTATTACCACAGACATGCACAGCACACTCAGTCACAACACATTGCTTGCATTTCTGAATAGCCTGTGCTGCCCTCTTACCTCAGCGCCTTCCATACCAGCTTTTCTCCAGCTCACAATTTCTTATTTATCCTCTGAGGCTCAGCTCTAGCAATGCCTCCTTCAAGAAGCTATTTGTGAAACACTGCCACTCTCACCACCCACATTAGTGTGTGTGTGTGTGTGTGTGTGTGTGTGTGTGTGTGTGCGTGCGTGCGCGCAAGGGTTTACATGTATGTGTGTGCATGCATGTACATTTAAATAAACTGCATTTTATTCCCAATCACCCTGAGCCTATGTCTAGTTGGAGAGTTTGTTATGAATTTATAATTACTTCTGTCTTTCCTGGCACATTGTGAGGCCCTGAGGTTTTGTTCATTTCACACATAGTAGGTCCTCAAACAGTATTTTCTGACTATTTAAGCGAATAACAGACTGAATAGTGAACTTAAGATAGAATTGATATTAATAGCCTTTGAAGCCCTGACTGGTTTGGCTCAATGGATATTAATAGCCTTTGGCAATTAAACAAAGAAAGAAAAACCTAGCATAAAGAAAATATTTATGGAAGAAGAACAAAGTTTTTAAAGTGCCCTATATGTCCAAATGTGTAAAGCATTTGTCTCCCTTCCACCAAAAAAGGAAGTTGATGTATAGGGTAGTCTGATTCTAACCAACAGTATAGAATTATAGCACACTCTTTTAGATTTTTTCATTTTAAAAACAAAATATCATGTGTCAAAGACACATAAAAGAATTTCACTGTCATGGCTATTTATGGAAGTGAAAGAGTGGTCATCTGATAGAGTCAGTTACAAGTAGGAATGTCTTTAAGTTGGATGTCTTTGTAACAATCTTCGATAGAAAGCAATTAAGTGATAATAATAGGAGAGCCATGAATAAATGCTACCAGGAGTTAGAAAGGATTACTTTCCAAATATAGGGAAATATAATTCCTAGTGATGCTATCATATTTGAATCCTAACAGAGTTGTATGTCAAAGGTATTTGTGATGAGCTGTTTGGAAAACTATTAGATAACTCAGGAACTAGCTCTAATCACAATGTAGGCGGTGGTATAGGGGGTGCTTGTGAATTGAAAAAATTTATTGAAATTTGGATGTGGACAAAGTGGTGTTTCAAAGAAAATATAATGCTTTAAGTGAATTATTTACAATATGTATTATTCGTAACTAAATTATTATATTTAGGTATTTTGCTGTTTTATGCAATTTGAAAAAGTTATATATTCAATCTGGCCTATTTTAAGAAAAATCTTCTCTTTGGAACCACTGTTTAGAAAAATAGAGAAATCACCTTGTGTGGAATAATAAATCCTACTAACCTGAGGAGGGAAAATGGTTCTTGTTTTTCTAATTGTCAAGTCCAGACAAGCCAGCATTATTTGAAATCTTAATCTCAGAAAGTATATAGACCTTTAAAATATTTAACTTGCATGCATGTATACATTTTATCATTTCTTTTCACATATATTTTTATTTGATTTTTAGAGAGAGGAGAAGGGAAAGGGAGAGAGAGAAAGAAATGGAACTTAGATCTGCTGCCTCCTACCTGCCCCCTATGTGGGGTCTCCAGCCTGCTACCCTGGCATGTGCCCTGACCGGGAATCAAAACACTAACTTTTGGTGCCCAGGACAATGCTCAACCAACTGAGCCACACTGTCCAGGGCTAAGTTTTATCATTTCTTAAAAACCGAAGAACTTGATGCTCCTAGTTTAACATTTTCTTTTGAGTTTGAGAATGTTTTATTGGTATATGATTGGGAAAGAGCTATTGGATATTGCGTTTCTAGTAGCTTTTAGATACCTGACAACAACCACACATTTCTTCTTAAGAGGAAATCAGGCATCATTAGAGAAAAGTTAAAAACTGAGACAACCATCAATGGACCTAATGTCATATGCCGCGCTTGTACCTCCCAGAAAGAACAATGCTTACTATAGCTAAAAACACAGCTATTTATTCAGGAATCTGAACTCTGCAGCTTTAAACATTAAATGCATGCTGTTCTTGATTCTGGTGCTTTGCAACAGAGAACATTTTCTTACATCTCTCTACTATTTTCCCAATAATTTTCAGGTCACTTAAGTGAATGTCTTAGTGCAGCATTATGTTTCCTGTTCTCTTTTATTAACTTGGAATGCCTCTCTATGTGTTAGTGCTTTTTCTCTCTTTCTCTTCCTCTCTAATTATACTGTCTCTTTCGGAAAATTTACTACTTCTGAGAATGCACATAGTGGACCAATTTTTTACCCTGTGTAACTCTAGATGAAATGTCTGCAGACTAACAGAGCAATCAGATCCACCCTTCTAAGTCAAAGAGCCGTGGAGGAAGGAGACTGGGGACATGGCACCTGTCTTTCCTGCTACTTATTAATGCATCTTTGCACAAAACAGACATTTTGTTGAAAACCTACTTCAACTCCTGCTGATTATTCTCTCCCACCTCACATCACTCCCCTCCATTTGGTGGCATAGCAGTTGGTTTATGGGAGAAATATTACCACCCAGTTGTCCTTTCACTACTTTCTAATAAGGTGATAGCGCATCCGTATTAGCTGATTTCCCATCAAAAGCTTCTGAGCAAACTTTTGGTGGAATGGCAACAGAGTGAAATATTAGCAAATGGACTATAGATGGACATGCAAATAGGGGAGGGGGGAGAGCTCATGAGAGTGAATGCCACTCTTCTTTCCTCCATGTTCTTAGCATTTCCTAGTCTGTGATATTTACCTTGGGTATTTGAAAGAAGCATTATTTCAGGTCTACCCAAATTGCACTGAAATCCACTGTAGTTACCTCTTGTTAGCTTGGGGTCAGTATTCAGCTTGCTAGTAGTTCCTTTTGAGGTCTCTGGCCGTAAATAAATCTCCCCTTCAATTTCACAAAGACAAAGCTCTAAATGAACTCTATGCAGAGTGAATATAGTATAATTTACTTTTCAATTTCACACCCAAAGATTCTGTAATGGGGGAATGTAGGCGGTTAAGTTTTCAGTCATACCAAATGGGTTTTTAATATTTAAAATCCATCTGTTTACTTACAAAGAGTAAATGCCTGGAAACGAGTCTTCTGAAATTCAAATGAAGAGCTACAAGACTTATTTCTGCTTGGGAAAATTCAACACTTTTCTGACAAAAGGGAGTAATAATAGCTCCTGTAGAATCCAATAATATTATAAATGATGCTTGATCCAATCGTGCATGATACAGGCATAGGGAAATCTGTGGGCTCTTGTTTGTTGTGGCTGCATTATAAAATGCTTCATGAATTTGAGGAAAGAGAAGAGATTCAAATTAGCACCGTATTCTGAAAACAGTCAGCTGTCACAATTCTAGAATGCCTTGGCTTATCAAAACAGCTAACAGACAAAAAAATAAATATGATTTCAGAACAAAGAATTTATATTGATGTACTCATGGAGTACTAAGATGTGGATAGACCCCTACTATAGTACTTTTAACAGAATTTAGCCTCATTCTTTGCTTATTTAACTTTAAGAAATTAAAGTTTACTTTGCTTTTAGGAAGTTATTCTCAGTTCATGATTGTATAAAGGATCATACATTAATAGAATTTTCTGTAAAAATTATTATTAATATACAGAAGTTAGACATTGATAGTTCTGTAAATAAGGTGTTGTGATTGGTATTTTAAACAATCGGACTTTATTTGAAGTTATCTAGTATTAGAACTCAGCTCAGTATACCCCCATTGGTGGCTTTCCTCAAAAACTCTCAAGTGTTATTACTTCACAGATTTTGATTAAATGTATTATTGATCTACCCACCTAGTAGAGCAAGACCATCAAAGTCTAACGCCCTTTGTTTAAATACTTCCTTTCAGTTCTTGAAAAATGAATATGCTATTTAGGATAATGCTATCTACCACTGTTTTAAAATCCACAAATATATAATGACTAAAGTGATAGAAATCTATTTCTCATTCATAGAAAGTTCCAAACAAGTTTTCCTGGTGGCAGAAAACTCACTTCCCAGTGGCAAGCATCATGCTTATTGGAACTGATGCTTCTTCCATCTTGTGGACTCATCCTCTTGTTCCTGTGAATTTGCTTTTACTCCCCAGAATAAAGTCCTTCTTTGCCTTTTGGAAGGTCACCACAAACAGCTCATGCAGCCTTCCTTTCAGTTCAGGGAAAGTATTCTGGCTCATAATAACATCTCAGGCTACCTTCTGGCACTATAAATCTCAATGTTTGTTGTTTCCTTTTTATATTTTCATGTACATGTAACATCTCTTACATTTGATAAGGGATTGGGTCAAGAAGATGTGGTGCATATATACCATGGAATACTATTCAACTATAACAAAAAGATAAAATGCTACCATGTGTAACAACAGGATAGGCCTTGAGCACATTATGCTAAGTGAAATAAGTCAGTAAGAAGAAGCTAAGAGCCATATGATTTCACTCATATGTGGGATATAACACTGAAACTCATAGACACAGACAGCAGCAGTATGGTGGTTACCGTGGTTACCAGAGGGAGGGGGGTGTAATGATAAAGGGGGCCAAATTTATGCTTTGACGTTGGGTGGTGAGCACACAATGTAATATATGATCATGTATCATAGAAATGTAAACTTGAAACCTATATGATGCTAGTAACCGATATCAACCCAATACATTTAATTAGAAAGCATTCATTCTCTTCAAGATGTCTGGTCTCTATAGCTTTGGTTTCCCCCTTATGGAAGACTTCCCTGGGAATCATGAAGCATGGCCCAGAGGCCAATGAAAACCAGAGTCTTTGCAAGCACTCTCTTGCCCAGTTTCCTGCATGCTGGTCAGGGGAGAGGGTAGTTGGGGACATAAGCTATTTTATTTATCTACTTAATCCTCTATCAAGTTAGAATGATAGCACCTGTCCATATCATACCAGTAGCAATGTTTCAACAGTGAAATGCACTCAGCATGTTGCTCACAAGGTCTTCCTATCACCACCTACTCCCTCGCTGCTATAAACCAAAGTTGGGGCACTTAGTATTTTTAAATGATACAAGTGGCATTTAAAAAATATTTTATGGGATACCCCTGTATCTTATGCTCCATTTTGCTATGAACCTGAAACTACTCCTAAAATAAATTAAAATCTAGATGGATAATTGATCTATTTATCTCTATCTCTTGAGATTCCCTCATACCAATTTAGACCTATTCTGAAGTTGATGAACCATCCAAAGGAGCTTTGTTTGCTATTGAGTTTGACATTTTGATATTTCTTGATGACTCATACAAGTTGAGCACGTTGTGGCTAATTTTCTATGAATTTTCTTCCCTAAAATAAATGAATGACAAGTTGCCCTAGAAGCATTTTTTTTAATCTTTATGGTCAGCTTTTTTATCTGGGGAATTGAAATATGAGCATCTTGAATCTAATTCAGTTCAAATTAGAATAAGACTCATTAAGTGCTTGCCCTCAGGTTATGTGATAAATGGTATTAAATTAGGGGGGGGAATCCCCTTTTCATAGGGTGTTTATATTCTAAAAAGCATAGTAGTAGAAAACTGGTTTGTTTTTTTCCCTCTTTCCTCTTTCATCTTGCAATCACCTGCTAGATATCCCAATTTAGGTCATTTACAAACATCTCAAATTGAATATGCAATATAATTTTATTCTGTAATTTTCCCTGATCTTGCTTGTTACATTCTTATATTATTTTCTAAATTTGTCAACCCCATCATTGTCAACACAGTTTGTTCTTTATTATTATATGTTTTATTTTTTCTATTAGGAAGCATATATATTTGTTAGCTCTTAGGTAAATAGTTTCTCTAATTGTGTATATTTCCTACCTTCTAGTTGACTAAATATAGAATATGCAATGGAAATGTTAGACTTATCAATTCTGCTGCCTAAATTTCACATATGACAAACATGGAAGGAGAAAATTATTTTTTTCACTGGCTACTCTATTGATGGTCAAATTCCCTGTGAATATTACATAATGTGCCTGAATAATAATGCAGGGTGATACTTTTGTGGATATTACATTTTTTATCAAAATGCAGATACACTGATTATTCACTAACCATTCTTTACTTTATTTCACCACCATGGGAACGTTATATCTTTAGAGAAGTTAAAGAAATACCTTCTTGATTAGACAAATATTCCTCCCACTCTGACACAAAAGGGTATTTGGTAGAATATGTGACATTTCCTCCACAAAAACTTGAAGCTTTTAATGTTGGATATCAGGTGTTTTAACTTTTGTCAATAACAATTTCTATAACTGTCCCTATTTATTTTTAACTATTCTATGAAATATGTTTATATTGTCATTATCACTTTATAGTAAGAGTTTCTTAGGGCCTGGATAACTCAACATTGTAATCCTTTCCTTTGCTCAAAAATAGATTTTCAAGAAACCTATTTGGATTATGATTTAATATTATTAAATAAATATTAACTATATATTTCAGAATTTTATAGAATTCAATTTTATATCTATCCCAATGTTCTATTTTGCTTAGTATATCTTCTTAAATATTAAAGAATAATTTTTGCTTGACAGAGGGTCTCAAAACAATCTCTTTATTATGTTTTACTATTATCTAAATTTTAAAAATTATATGTAAAACCAGATTAGTTATAGCATAAATCAAAACTTACATACATAGTTCATGCCAATGGAGAAATATTCTTTTTTGGACTACTTGTGCATTATGGCTAAAAAATATTCCAAGAAGAGTGCTTTTAAAATATCTTGGAATACCTACCTACTTTTTCCATCTGCAATATTTGGGTATCCTCATGCAATTGATTTATACTCAGGCATGAGGATAGGAATGACTGAACCAATCTAGTCTTAAGAAAGATCACAATAAAAATCTTAACTACATAATTCCCACCCATATATTCTTTTAATTCAGACAAATAGAGGGAAGGCATTGTTCGTGAGAAAAATATTATATATATATGTAAATATATATATATATATATATATATATATTTATATATTTAGATTAACTAATAGAATAAATGAAACAAAAGTGACAAAGAAAAACTTATAAATGCCTTTAGTGATGAGTAATTTAAACAGTAAATTATTTTTCTACATTTAACAAAATACCAACATTATATATACCCACAACACACGTGTGTGTGTGTGTGTGTGTGTGTGTGTGTGTGTGTGTGTGTGGTTTTGGAAAAAAGCAAGTGAACATATATAGAACATAACTCAAATTTATGTAGAATTGTTTTTCTTTTGGAGAATTCTACAAAAGGAGAAATTTTTATATTTATCAGTAAATCAGGGATTTTAACACTGAAATGGCTCTTTCACAAAACTTAAATATAGCAATTTGGGTGAAATTGTAATTTGTGAAATGATCTTCTTTTAACTTTATGTCAGAACTCTAAAAATTATTTGGTTAAGTAACTCCTATTATTTAACTATATAAGCAGGGATATGAGCTACCCACATATTGCTAGACATAATTAACGTTCTCCGGAGTTGCCCTATTAGCATGCATTCTTATAGGGCAGAGTCACAAAACTAATGAACTTACTGGCAGGGACATCAACTGGGCGTGACATTGCCTCAGTTCTCTGCACACCCCTAACCGGTTGCCTTTCTTGTAGCGTGATTACTTGTCATTTGACATCACAAATTACAATAGATCAAATTACTCCACTGAAGCCTGTGATATGATACTCTCACTAATTAAAATCCTTCTTATCTCTCTACTTGGGTTAATATAGATAGTTATTCGTCTTGTTGCTTACAAACTGCTCCAGAAATATATTAGGAAACGCTTCAGGCTCAGCATCTTTTGTGCCATTAAATAATAGTTATGTGTGCTTCTCCAGATGTAAAGAGGAGCCTACATTATTCTGCTTTGGGGAAAACTATGTAGCAATTACTGTAAATGCAAGACTTTCCATTTTCTAAGAAGTGAATTCTAGCCAGGTAGAATTTGACAGTTTAATAGACCAGGGACTAACATCCCATATCCGTGGAGGCCTCACAATGAGGAAGTGTCCACAATCAGTCAAGTTTAATTTGTTGTCAATACAGCATTAGGACAGGGCTTTGAAAACATCCAGCATATATTCAGCAAACAGCAGCAGTGTCAATAGATCCTTTCAGTGCAGGAACATTAATTAAGTTACACAAAAAGCATCTGATTACTCTATTGTCCTGTATCCCTTTCTCCATAAAACTTTAAAAAGCCCCAGACAAACAGAGACTCCATTAGAATGCTGTTGTTGGTTTTTTTTGTGTTTTTTTTTTAAAGGTGAGATATTTGGGTCAGATTTCCATCGTAAATGTTAGAGAAAATTCTGCTGCTTCAGATGTTCTCTTTTTGTGGCATTTTCTTCCATTGTCACATAATTGAATCTGTGATGACATCACCACCTTTGGTATTTAGGAACATAAGGCAAATTCCCTGTCCTCATTGCTTGGGGGGGAATGATCTTTGGCTACACAACAGATAATTTAAACAGCAAGAACAACACAAAAGCTCCTTTTCTATAAACAGACCATCTGCCTTGGATAAATGGAAACATCTGAAAACAGAGCAAAGACCTAAAACGTATGGTCCAAACATATTGACTGTGGTCATTTTTCCTTAGAAAATCAACAGATTTTTTTCCTTTGGCAGTTTGAAGCAAGTGACCTCTCTCTACCTCTCATAATTATCTCTTGCTTCCAAATGCCAAGGTGGCCCATATGTAATGAGAATCTGAAGATAATTGCCATTAGAAATATGCCATTAGTATCAGTATCTGTGTGTGCCAGGCTCTTGGTTATGTCCATACATAGCCAGAAGACCAGTTTGCAGAGCCCAGTACAAGTTGGGCGATTTCAATTGTAAGAGCAACAGGAGTCAGTAAGAAGAAAACACTCTCCTGAGTTACTGGTGTGGTTAGCTGTTTGAGCATAGAACAGTGACCCAAGAGGTCAGGGATTCAATTCCTTGTCAGGGCACATGCTGGGTTGTGGACTCAGTTCCCAGTGGGGATACCTACATGAGGCAGCCAGTCAATAATCCTCTCTCATCATTCTTGTTTCTACCTCTTTCTCCCTCCCCCTTCCTCTCTGAAATCAATTAAAAATAATAATAATAAATAAAACATTCTCCCTTTTGTACCACTCAGCATTTATTTGCTCAACAAATATTTTTAGGTTTGTATCTACATTTTCATGATGGATTCAAATAGTTTTTAATATAATTTGATACCTACCATCCATTTAAAATATAAGCAAATGAGCAGTTTTATAACTGGTCAGAAATAGAACGATATTTTTCTCCTATAACTCATATTTTTATTTCAATATCCTTATGGAATATTTTTGTTTATAAGTCTTATTTATCCGACTACCTGTACCAAAAATATATTGCCAAGCAGTTAACATCATTCACTTTATCATTATTTCAAACTGTTCATTTTTTCCTGATGTACCATAAGTTTTTATAAAAATTTCTAGATCAGTGTAAGATTAGAAAGGTGTGAGAGGCATACCTTTTTTGGGAAAAGTAGGAGAAAGACATCTGTGGAAGGGTAGCAACCTGCCAACTACAATATATTCCTAAGCAGACTAATTTTAGAAGATAAGTACATATACAAAGAGAAATGAAATTTTTTCTCTTAAAATTTGTGTTCTCAGACTGTTGACAGAGTGCATTTGCCCAAAACAATAATAATCACCTTTTGAAGCAATCCTTTTCTCTTGAACAACACTTATTGGCTATTGTTAAGAAGAGCACTGAAAAACCCTATCTAATAAAAGAGCAAATTAACCATCACTCCGCTACAAAGATGGAGGCAACCATAGCGCCAGAGTCCCACTCCCAGGCCTCAGAGAGAGGAAGGACTGCAGACAGAACGCTGGGCTGCTGTGACAGAGATGTGCTCCAAGCTTCCCCTGGCCCAGCAGACAGAAGCTCAGCTGACAGAAAGCAGGACCACTGGGCTGGGGGACATGTTGGGGGCATGCTCCCGGCAGCCCCTGGCAATGTGGCTTGGGGCATGCCCCCAGCCCAGTGGACAAAAGCCCTGCAGACACAATGCAGGGGGTCCTCTGTGCATGAGCTGCAGAGGAAACACCTTTTCTTTTTTCTTTTTTAAATATATTTTATTGAGTTTTCACAGAGAGGAAGGGAGAGGGATAGAGAGCTAGAAACATTGATGAGAGAGAAACATTGATCAGCTGCCTCCTGCACACCCCCTACTGGGGATGTGCCCACAACCAAGGTATGTGCCCTTGACTAGAATCGAACCCGGGACCTTTCAGTCCACAGGCCGAGGCTATATCCACTGAGCCAAACCAGTTTTGGCTATTTATAGGACTTTTGTCTTAGTGATTATTGGCATTAGTGATTATTTGTCTTAGTGATTAAGGCATTAGTGATTATTTATCTTCTTAATTAGTGCACAATGTGATGACTTAGATTGCCACGCACATGATAGTTTTATTTTGAGAAAGTAACAGGAAAGATAAAAAAAAGTTGGGGTGGGATAATCAAAATTATTGTAAGTCCTTCAGGCTTAATTTCTGTATCAATAAGTTGCAAAACAAATGATATAAAATGTGTAGTATCGCTGTAGAAACAGAGGGTCTGGTTAATAGTAACTTTAGAAACATTGCATTTACTAGTATCTCACATACATGAAGTCTGGAAGTAAGAAGTACAAGGATGGTATTGGAGCACCATAAAGGCAGGGCCCTGCGCATCAGCATAGCATTAAAGGCAGGAGAAAGGATTGGCATCAGTTAAATCGGGAGGGCAAACACTTTCCCAGAAGTCCTCCTGTCAACCTACTCATGGGTCACATGGGGCAGAACTATGTCTGTTATCATCCCTACCTGCCAAGGAATCTGGGGAAAGGATTACCTCACCTTTTCAGCCACATGAGAAACAACTTGCATTGGCGGTGGAGTAGCCAATATGAAGTATTTCACAATTAAACAGGAGACTCCTGATGTAAAAATTTGTCCTGAAATGTAATTGTCCTTTTCAGTTTTCCCCTTCGTCAAGGATATACTTCTAAGAAAGAGATCATTATCACGAAGGCCTAGTCAAATGCAAAAGGGAATTCTTGATCTATTTCAGTGCCTTGCAAACATTTTTAAGTTTCAGCATACTTTGAGTAGTTGGGATATTACAAGGAAGCCCGGTGTGTAAAATGCAGGAGAGGACAGCTTCTCTAGAGAAGGGCTGGAGGCCCCAGAGCCCTGACTTACATAAATGAACTTGCCTTCCACTATCCCTCGTTGTCCCTCTTCCTCCAGCCACTGAAGATGCTCCAACCCCACGTCTACAGCAGCCTGGAACATAGCCCTTGTGCTAATCAGCAATGTTCGTTGACCTTCCACATGTGCCAAGCACTGTGCTAGCCTCTGAGACCAACCTAAAGGGCAGGTGAGGCCACTGTGTATTTAAGGCTTATTTTCCAGGATGAGTGGCAGACATGGACATAGGGTGGAAAGACACGTACAATGAAAAATGAATGAAATTATTTCAAAGTTGGGTCATTTCTATAAAGGAGAATACTACAGGGCACAGATAAAGTATCACAGGAGAGCCTGCTTTAGACACAATAATGATAAAAGGCCCTTAAAAACAGAGATTTGGAGAATGAGAAGGTGTTTCCTTCCCCTTTATTTTATTTCCCCAAAAATAAAACATCCTCCGAAAATAAGACCCACTTCATGGAAACATAATACATCCCCTGAAAATAAGACCTAGTGCATCTTTGGGAGCAAAAATTAATATAAGACACTGTCTTATTTTCCGGGAAACAGGGTATGTGAAGTGTAGGGGAGAGGGAAGGCTTATCCACAAGGAACAAGTAGAAATATGGGAAAGCGGGGGTGATGAGCTGTGTTGGAGAGACAATTCAGAGCCAGATTCCACAAAACATAGGAAGAGTCTTTGATGATATTCTAGGTGTCCTGGAAGCCATTGGGAGGGAATTTTGAAGGAAAACCTAAGACATGATCTAATTTACATTTAAATAAGACCACAAATATGTAGAAAAAAGGCAAAGCCTATCTCTGCTGGTGTGGCTCAGTTGGTTAAGCATCAACCCATGCATCAGGAGGTTGTTGGTTTGATTTTCAATCAGGGCACATACCCAGGTTGGATCCCCAGAGGGGGGTATGCAGGAGACAGCCAATTGATGTTTCTCTTTCACGTGGCTATTTCTATCTCTCCCTCTCCCTTCTTCTGTCTGAAATCAATAAAAATAACATATTTTTAAAAGGCAATGCCTATGATTTACATCCTGACAAAATTTATTTTTAGAATTTGTAATTACAGTGCAGTCCTTGAGATACTTAAACATTCCACTGCAAATGGCATGAACTAGCCCTAGACAGAAATAGACTTCATGTTGGCTTCATTATTTTACCTCTGCTGTTTTACTTGGCATGCCACTTCTCTCTCCTGCTAGAAAACTGGGATCCATCTGAGACCAGCTTGTCCTCTTATCAAGTGTATCATTGTTTATTTTCAAGTGAGCTGGACTCTGTAAAGGAATTTTGTTCAAACTGCAAAGAATACATGATTATTCTCTATGGTTACCCTCTTACTATGTTTAACTGAAAATGGATTTCCCATATTGGGCAGAAATCTAAGTGACCAATTCTTATAAGACCACTGAACTGCTTTTCATCCCAAAGCATGTTTATATGTTCATTCGTTCTCTCTCTCTCTCTCTCTCTTTCTCTCTCTCTCTCTCTCTCTCTCTCTCTCTCTCTCTCTCATTTCTATTTAACTAGTAATTGAATTACATGTAGACTACAGAGCCTCAGTAAGGTCTTATATAGAGAAAAGTATCCCTCTATATTCTAATATGTTCATCTGTTGAAAGCTGCCCATTGCCTTCACTAGCAGAGAGGTGTGGACAAGGAACCCAGAAGGCTGGTCAACCTTGAAGCTCTGAAAGGTCAGAGCCAAGCACCCACTGTCTAGTGGAGACAAAGAAAGCTGAATCAACTTCCACCTTTTAATCACTTGTAAATCCTTACTGATGGGGGATTATTGTAATTGCCTGCCTAAGGGCTATAGGAAGATCCCAAAACCTGAATAAAAGGGATCACTAGGCTAGAGCAAAGCTGAGTCCTTCCTCTTGAGCTGGGCTCCCGCCTAGCCCCCAATTCCAAAATTTATATTTCCTAGTCTAGTCTCTTTCATTTGTGTGCCGCTTCCCACAGAGCCAGAACCCAGAACCTGAACCCTGAACTACGCAGAACTTTGGGGGAGACACTCACATTCATTTTTTTTTAAAAAAGCATGTCTTTACTGATTTCAGAGAGAGGATGCAATAGAGAGAGGTAGAAACATCAATGATGAGAGAGAACCATCAATCTGCTGCCTCCTGCATGCCCTCTACTGGGGATGGAGCCCATAACTCAAGCATGTGCCCTGACTGGGAATTGAACCTTGACATCCTGGTTCATGGGTCAATGCTCAACCACTGAGCAACATCATCTTTTTTGCATGTGTTGAGCAGCTAGCTTCTAAGGCTCTAAACACACAGCTATGAAATTTGAACACAGGTCAGTGGTTCAGCAGAGCAGTTCACATGTTCTCTGATCATTTATATGTTTGTTATTTTTCTTGTGTTTTCAGCTAGTAATTCCATCTTTAAAAAATCAACCTGCAATAAAAGACATGAATTTTTAATAATTGAGGTCTTGCAGAAAAACCTATTTTTCACAATGATCCTATATAATAAAAGCTTAATATGCTTCAATCAACCATTCTGTCAACCACTCAACTATAGTTGCTGTGATACACACTGACCACCAGGGGGCAGATGCTCTGACTGGTAGGTTAGTTTGCTAGTGGGTTCTGGCTGATAGGGACTGGGCCAGAGGGCCAGACATGCCCTGAAGCCCTCCCATGCTCCCTCCCCTCCCCCCCCCCAGTCAGTAGGCCCCATTGGCCCCATCAGGACTGGACAAGATGGCCCTGATTGGCCCCAATCCCTGACCAGGCCGAGGGACCCCACCTGTGCATGAATTTGTGCCCCGGGCATGTAGTATAAATATATTGTACAATTTGATGTGGATAAGCATTTTCAATATTGGAAAGGAAAATTTGATAATAAACTATTCACAAGAGATTTGCATCACACTACTTTCTGGGAAACTCAGAGCTAATTTTACTGAACCCATAGACAGGTACATAAAAACCCTTATTGTGAAAACAGCAGACTTCTGCTAGCCAGGTAAGCTATTAGTCTTAAAAGAGGAGAGAAGCACTGCCAGCATTGCAAGCCTAATAAGGTGGGTGATGTGGATCAATCCGCACTGTCCTTGACTTTCTGCTTCTATTAGAATTCTGAAAGATCATTAGCCACCTCTGGGATATGTTTGATTAATGGGTTTGGTTAAATAAAAAAGGTGAGGTCAACCGTGAGCAGAAATTTAAAAGAAAAAAAAAGTTTATTCCAGAGGGAATGTATGCTTTGCAAATTGCAAATGAGAATATGTACCTTAGGCATGTTTTATCAATGGAACAGTTTATCCTTACCGAGGTGTCCTTGGGAGAGCCTCTTGGCTTCCTTATGGAGGTGCCTTTCAGCCAAAGGGCACGTGACCTCCGAGGCCAGGGTATTAGCACGCCTGCTGAGATCATGTTAATCCAGGCAAAGCAAAGACCCCCCCAAACAGAATGATGCTCACGAAGCAGATTCACTAAAAACAAACACAAAATGCTTAGCTAATGTCTCACAGTGACAACAGTTCTTCTCTGTCACTAGAGCTGGTGAAACATCATCTCTTATCATCAAATTTTATATTGCTTTAGTCGTTCATTAAAAATTCACCTCTTGCCGAAACCGGTTTGGCTCAGTGGTAGAGCCTCCTCGGGTTGGCCTGCTGACTGAAAGGTCCCGGGTTCGGTTCCGGTCAAGGACATGTACATGGGTTGCAGGCACATCCCCAGTGGGGTGTGTGTGCAGGAGGTGGCTAGTCGATGTTTCCCTCTTATCGACCTTTCTAGCTCTATCCCTCTCCCTTCCTCTCTGTGGAAAATCAATAAAATATATATATTTTTAAAAATTCACCTCTTTTGCTGTCTTCAGTAATACGTTTTCACCTCTCCCATAGTGGCTCTCTTCTCAGCACTTTTCTAAGATAAGGAAAACTGGCTTTACTTGGCGGGGTTTCTTTAAGCCACTGGTCAGCTTACTCCCCTCGGTTTATCACCCACATGAATTAAGCTAATTTTATAGTCTGAAGATGCTCTTTCTGTCTATTAGGTTCTCCTCAGAATGAAAGCAGTGAGCTTCACTCTATTTATTACAGTGCACTTTACATTTAGTTTTATTATGTATGGCAAGAATGTGTATCCTGGAAATCCAGTCTATAACTCTTACATGTCTGGTGATGGCTATGAAGCCCTGGAGTAGGATTGAAAGTACTGTATAAATAGTAACTCAGCCTGACTCATGATCTCCATTGCAAAGCTATTTAACCCCTTCCATTCAAGCTCATTTTTATAATTCTTTTAACTAGATTCAAGGATCTACCATAATGAGTTTCCTGACTCTGGCCTAGTATCACAGTTGATTAGATTCCCATGTGTTTTGTTTTCAATCTCTGGTCAGGATACATACAAGAATCAACCAATCCTATATAAAATAAAAGCCTAAGTGGCATCATGCTCTTATGTGACCCCCTCGCGCGATGCTCTCACAAGATGGCCACCACAAAACGGCCATGTGCACAGCAGAGGCAGTGCCCTGTGGCTGCTCTGCACAGTGAGGCCTGGGGGTTCTGTGGCTCTGCATGGCGCAGGCCAGTCCTGGCATCTCAGCTGCCTCTCCCAGATGGGGCAGGTCCTGGCAGAGGAGGCAGGTCAAGGGGGCAGGGGGGTGTAGGGGACGGTGGTGGTGGGGTGGCAGTTGTGGTGCCATCAGGCTGGCAGGTGAAGACAGTTGGGGGTGATCAGACTGACACAGGAGCAATTAGGCATCAATAAGGCCGGCAGGGGAGAGGTTTAGGAGGCAATCAGATTGGCATGTAGACACAGTTTGGGGCAATCAGGCAGGTAGACAGGCAAGTGGTTAGGAGCCAGCAGTCCCAGGTTATGAAAGGGATGTCTGATTGCCAGTTTGGGATTGGGCATAAACTGGCAGTCAGACATCCCTTGATGGGTCCTGGATTGGAGAGGGTGCAGGCCAGGTTGAGGGACACCCCCACTCCAGTGCAGGAATTTTATGCATTGGGCCTCTAGTGTATATATAAATAATTGGAACAACAAATCTCTCTCTCTCTCTCTCTCCCTCTCTCTCTCTCTCCCCCTCTCCCTCTCCCTCTCCCTCTCCCTCGCCCTCTCCCCCTCCCTCTCTCCCCCTCCCTCTTTCCCTCTCCCTCTCTCCCTCTCTCTCTCTCTCCCACTCTCTCTCTCCCTCTCTCTCTCTCCCTCTCTTTCTCTCCCTCCCTCTCTGCCTCCTTCTCTTCCTTTTTCTCCTCTCTCTTTCTCTCAAAATCAATAAAAAATGGGTTTCACAAAGTAAGATGATTAGGTTACTCAGTTTGGTAAAATCAGACAATTTCTGTTCCTTTAATACAGACATATAAAAACCACTACCTGACAGCCTCTTGTTTTCACTTCTTTAAAAAAATACTTAACAGTATTTAACTATGGAAAAGGAGTTTATGTATCAGACACAAAATAATATATGAAGTGCTTGCATTTTTTGGCTGAATGTGGATCAAATATAAATGTAAAAAGAGCTCTCTGCTACCATCCTCTGCCCATAACTAGTAACATCTACTTTAAGTCTTTTAGAAAAATTTGGAAATTTGGATATGAGCCTCATAAGACAGAGTGCAATAGATCTCAATTAATTACAGGCAGTTGAGAAAAAATGTTCGTTATTTAACCCTACACAATCTTCTTTATTGTAACCAGGTGGAAATTGTTGCTTATATTTTAAATATCATCCATTTATTTGTGTTTTTTTCTCTTGATTTTGACTAATTTCCTTAGAATATTGCTGCTATTCAACATCTAACTGGAGCTATTTCTATGGCATATGTATGTAAGTGTCTATTTGGTACACATTTGTTTTATTATACTTTAATATAAGAAAAATCAAGTTATTTTATTTTTCTAATTTAATTAAGATTTATCTCAAGTAGCAAAATTGGCAGAAAATCTAGTCTCTTTTATTTTTTATTTTGCAAAGCTTCCTTTTCCTTTATTTGAATTATGTTAGATCTAGAGAATAATCAAGTCCAGAAAGATTGGGAAAACAATATGCTGGTCTTTAATCCAACATATTTCTGTTCCTTATTTGTCCTTGTCAACACCTGAATAGGCATTTGAAGGTAGGAAGCCCTAAGATCATGAAATCCATGTCCTCTAAGCCAAACAAGGTCATGAAGGACACTTCATTGTTCACCTCACACAGAGGTTCTTGAAGCCCAGTTTCTTGACAGACACCACAAGCCAACTGGCCTGGATCCTCGCAAGTTTCTTTTCATAGAACAGGACACAGCTTCTCAGGAAACCCACCATCCAGCCATAAAATCCACTTTCCTCCCCAAGAGTCTAGGATTTCAATGTAGTGACCTCTTAGTATTTATCCCCAGGTAAAGAATAATCCGGGATCCCAGATTTCAAAGTTCTTAGCTTTATAATTAAGAGGAAGGTAAAATTCTTTTCATTCTTTGTGGTGAGCTTACAGTAAAAATATTAGATAGTCCTGATTGTGTGGCTCAGTTGGTTGGAGCATTGTCCTGTACACAGAAAGGTTGTGGGTCTGGTTCCAGGTCAGGGCCTGTATAGGAGGCAACTGATCAATGTTTATCTCTCTCATCAACGTTTCTCTCTCTCTCTTTCTCTTTCTAAAAAAAATCAATGGAAAATATCTTCTAGTGAGAATTTAAAAATTGAGACATACGTAGATAGAGCAAATAGATGACAGCAAGCTAGATAGCTAGATAGACAGGTAAATGTATGTGTATGTAATTATGTAGTAGCTTGGGTGTATGTTTGTATTCATGGATATATTCTGTCCTTGATGAAGGGGCAGAAAAAATGGTACATATCTGTAAAAATACGGTACTTTGTAATAATAGCATCTCAATAATGGAAGAAATCAGCTAGTAAGGCTACTAACAGATGGGACTTAACATCAAGATGATTAATTCAACCTTGATTTCCCACAAGTACTATTTGAAACCTATAACTTAATAGATCCTCACAAGACATTTAAAAATAAAAATGTGTGTGTGTATGTGTGTGTGTGTGTGTGTGTGTGTGTGAGAGAGAGAGAGAGAAAGAGAGAGAGAGAGAGAGAGAGAGAGAGAGAGAGAGAGAGAATTGAAATAAAACTCCCCAAATAGGGTCCAGTGTTCAGGATAACAATAGAATACTAAGGCATATTTTAACAACAAACCAGCAATCGGGCAAATAAAAGATACCAAAAGAAGTTTGTAATTGTATCTTTACATAACTACCCCTTTACTGCTATGACAATGTTGGCATATACATAGCTGAAATCAATTGTTCCTATATGCACCTCTAGGAGAAATTACTCATGCTTCCATCTGGAACCATATCTCACATCTGTTCCTCCTCTCCAAAGATCCCCAAATTAGACATTATAGAGAGAATAAAGCCAGGCAAATGGAAAAGCAGAATAATAAAAGAATAAACAAAAATTCTTTGTTGTTATAAGGTGATTACACAAAAATCTTACTGTATTTTCTCTGTGAGTTAGGCAGCCTAGTTTCTGCTTTCCACTACCACACTGGTGGAGTTGGAAAGGATTGCTAATATAAGATCCCTTCAGTTCGGGTAGCAAAAGGGTTGGGCTTGCAGCTGTCGGTCCCGCAGGGCCAGTCATGTGGAGCTGACAGGTCTCCTACATTGATGCTAGTGCCTGGGAAATGTTATCATTTTCTACCATTGATATAAAGAAGAAACACCTCTAAATTTTCTCTACAGGAAACTGAAAATCATGGTGGATGGGCTCTTTGAAACAACAGGATATCATTTAACACTATTAGATATAATATTCTTAGAATGATTATCCTTTGTATCTGTGATTTTATTGTTTTTTTTCTCTAAGAAATGCTCCGTTTTAATCTGTGTTGCTTATTAATATCAAAATTATCAATTGATTGATCTTTGAGTGGCCTGACAAGTCCCCCTTCTCTTACTCTTCATGCTATAATTTATCGGCCAAGAAAATTCTGGCTGGGAGAAAAGTCATTATTTCAAGACATTAAAAACTTCAAGAAGACTTATAGGTAGACATAAATTGGGGCCAAATTAGGACAGCAGTGTCTCCCTTCAATAGTCTAGTCAGTAGACTAGATTCCTACATGCCCTGTGTCATCTCTCTAGCCTTGATGCCAGGTTGATGGGCAGCACATCTGTATACATATGAACTGTGAATTGAAATATGCATGACTTCACATACAATAGTATCTTGAAAGGCTTCACCACTTTTTTTCTGGTTACTCACTTGCACAAATAAATGTGTCTTTCCATTTTTATCAATCTAACCATTTTTCTAAAATAACAAAAGCAAGTCCCTTCCTCCACCAACAATATGATTCATGTAGCTAATATTGGTTTCCTTTCACTTAGCCACATTTTCAGACCAATAACCCAACTTTACATTTCTTTAACACACACACACACACACACACACACACACACACCACATCTTCACACCTTCATGGCCCTGGCAAAAATCATTGCTTTAGAACTTTATCATATTTTTTTTCAAAACATGTGTGTCTTAGATCAAAATATAATGTAGTAGTATATTATCATAGTATTTCAAAACAGTTGAAACTAGTTATTGGGCTATGTGACCTTCTGGAGCTTGATTCAGAGATTTTCTATCAGCTTTATTTTCTAAGTGTCTGGTTATTTGGTTCCTGAAGTGAAGTTTTGAGATTTGACTTGTCATAAATCTAAAGTATAGTAGAATACACACACACACACACACACACACACACACACACACTTTAAATAAAATTAGTCCTGTGAGTTTCACCTTTTATCATTTATCATTGCTATAAAATCCACATGTCAAAGGGAATATTTTCTTCAAATGTCTGTGTCATTCAAACAGCAAAGAAACATTTCTCTCATATGTGGGCAATTATTACAATTTTCTAAGAGACATATCTGAATTGTACTTGCAAACATTTCATATGTCTCTTCAAAGTTTCCTTTTCCTTTCATAATGACATACCATTACCTGGGGTCTGTTTTCCTGCCAAAGGCAGTGCAATATCGTTCATGTTTTTGGTCTACATTTACTAAAGAACAGTTATCGATACTATTCATGGCTCATGTAAATTTTGCTAAAATTAACTAAAACAATATAATAATGTGTTTGTAGCACATAGGCATAATTTTAGAAAAGGAAGGGAAGGGGAATTTTCAAATACATAGAGTTTTGTTTTTTCACAATGAGGAGTGAGTTATTAACATTAAACTTGCTTGTTTCTGTTTAATGCCTATACAAGAAATTCATTTAAACAACTGGAGATAACAGTATATTTAAAAGGGTGAGTATATATGCACCCCCAACTTCATTGCAGCATTATGTATAAGAGCCAAGGACATGGAAGCAACCCAAGTGTCCATCAGTGGATGAATGGATAAAGGAAGGTGGAATACATATGTCATAGAATATTATTTCCCTGTAGAAAAGAATGAAATCTTACCTTTTGCAACAATATGGATAGAGGTTGAGGGCATGGTACTAAGTGAAATAAATCAGACAAAGAAAGACAAATACACTGCATGATTCCATTTATATGTAAAAACACAAAACAAGCAAAAACCACAAGCTCATAGATAAAGAGAATGGTCAGAGGCAGAGGTTTGGGAGTGGTTGAAATGGGGTGAAAGGGATAAAAAGGTATAAACTTCCCCTTTAAGTCATGAGGATATAATGTACAGCATGGTGACTCTAGTTGCTGATATTGCATTGTATATGTGAAAGTTGCTGATATATCTTACAACTTCTAAAAGAGTTCCAAAAAATGAAATGAAATTAATAAAATAAAAGGTAGAAGATTAAGTAAATCACCCTGTATACACCCTCAGAATTTTCTTAAAATGTTTGTTACTTCATTCTTTTTGTTTTGCTCTTGGTAGCTCACACTATAGATTTTATAATTATACTGCTTTACTTAGTATGTAATAGTCTGAAAATGTTGTGTATGCTGGCACAGGGCACAGATACACCCCAATGCACATACATGTCTTCCAAGCACTGAAGACAGAGGATTCTATTACTTACTTGATTCAACAAACAAATAAACTTGAATATTATTTTAAACATTGTTACAGATGCTAAAGAAATTTGTCTCTACTTAATTTTGCCTCAATAATTACCCAGTGGGGCCAAATTAAAGACTTGAGGGCCGAAAGGAGGGTTTCTCTCATTGTTCGCCTTTTAAAGGAAAATTCCACACACATTCCTGAATTTGCATATTCAAGTCACCTGTGAATATCAGTGTCTAGTCTAGGACATTGCCCACAGTCCATATCACCTCTATCTGAAAACAAGGTCCTCCACTTTGGGCCCCTGAATTAATCTCTGGCACCTTTCAGGTTCTCTGAAATTTATTTTTTCCATTCAGCTTCTTGTCTGATATTGGTGGAGACAGAACTTAAGGTGGAAAACACTCTTCTTCTGACCTAGACTTTTTAAGATACCCTCTGCCAGGAGAGGGCTACTTATAAACCAAGGGGTTGGACTTTCCTTTGTTGACTAACGTCTTTGGAGATAAAATGTGTTTATGAAGGCAGAGACTAAGAAATTTGAGGGTAGGGGGAAATGTAGGGTTTTATTTTGGTTAAATAAATACATGATTTAAATTATTTTAAGTGTTCTGGTATTTGGAGAGCATTCTGAGAAAATGGAACCTCAAGCAAATTATCTGCCCATTTACTTGGTCTAGTTTTTCATTATTAATAAATGTTTAATGTATGTCAGACAATGGAACATCTAAATCAAAGATGGCAAGGTTATCTCTGTTTTATTTTTCTATCTTCAACTTAAAACAGGCAGAAAGCAGATGTACAGTCTCATTCATGTAGCCTGCATTCAGTTTCAGCTTTGGGTTTTGTTATTTTCTTTTCATTTTTCCTTTGGCCCTTCCCTTCTACCCATTCACTAGAGTCACCCAGATCTAAGTAACTCGCCAGGTAAAGCTCATCAAAACACCTCTGTAGCCTCATAAGTATATGAATGAAACCTGTGACTTAATTATTATTAAGTTTAAAGAAAAGGTTTTGAAAGAGAGAAAAGGCAATCCTGGTTTTCTATGCGATTTAATTTACAACATAATGATAATGATGTAAACACTCACTAAGGGCTGTAACTAAATTATGCTGCAACTTAATTTAAAAAGATGATGGAATGAGGAATGCGTGGAATGGAGGAGGAGAGACAAGAAGGATAAAAGCTAAATCCTTACACTTCATAGCCAGAAATCCATAAACAAAACTAAAAAAATCAAGAAGTAACAATGCAAGCAGGTTATATTGAGCTGTGGAGATGAATACCCAAAGAATATACTTAAGGAATTCAAAAGAATCAGTGGGAAGAGTATAGAGAGGCTCTGAATGACGTTTTTCTTAACCAGTCTTAATGAGCTACATGTATATGTGATTTTAATAAAAATAAAAACTTAGAAAGATTGGGAAGAAGGAAGGAAATATAATGGGAGAAGAGGAGGCAAGGGGAGAAGATAGGAAAAAATGGTAATTAGATAAAAAGGAAATAGGAACCATCTGGAAGCCAGAAAGACCATGTTTTTATCAAACAATATGAATTTTAATGTTAGAAATATTAAATAGTATGCAGAATAATGTAATTATTAGAAGAACAAATTTAAGGTCATATTATATAATCTATCCAATTAGTATGATTTTATTGGGCCCCTTTATCCCTTTTTTCTATGGGAAAACCCTACTAAAAATCTCTCTTGGAATAAATCTAATTCTTGGCTGGCATTCTATTATGACCAGAATGAAGAACAGTAGGACTTCCAGGTTTGTTCATTGACATAAAGCCTTGTCATTGTTCTACTACTGTGTACTGGATGTGATCTTGGAAGTCATATTTTTCATGATTTCAGATTGGGCCTATATTTAGCTTAGGCCAGCCTTTAATTTGGTCAGTTCTTCAGATAATCCTGACTTTACTAATATTTCAAAAATCTTATTCATGAGATAATTTACTCATAAGTTATATTTTAGCATGTATTTTTATTTCCTAGAATGATTGCAAAATTTCATCTGTTTAGAGGATAAGGCAAAAGTAGGTTTACAGATGTGAGGGCATGAAACAGTTTATTCTTATATTATTATTTACTTATTGTTGCATTATTTTCAGTGCAAACAACTGTAAACCTGCTTTTGCCCACCATGTATAATTAACTAGGAAATCTATAGAGCTTAGGATAATGTCAAAATTTCCAGATATGGGTTGAGGGGCTATACTTTATAGGAATTAGCCAATGTATCTAAAATGATACTTCCATCTAAAGAATTTGAATATATCATTGTGTTAGACAACACCCCTTTATAAGAACATAAACTCTTTCAGCGTAAGCATAAATAGTTAGATAAGTAAGTAAATGAATAAAAAGTCATCATTTTGGACCCAAAATGTGTAGTGCACAATCACATGCAGACAAGCTTTACACAAATGCTGTAAGAAAAAAACACCCTTTCCTCTGGGATTTTAAAGTATTTATTTCTGTCTCTCAGTGTGCAACTGCCACATTTTTTTCTCTGAGTAGACTAGTTTTCTCTTCCTTTCTATCCACCTAAGTAAAGCTTTTTAGGAGCATTTGTACAGGGGTCTGTAGAGAATAATTACTTGTAGGAATCCCAATTTCCAATCCCTAGGAGAGAGCACCTCACCCAGTTTGCATCTGAAATCCAGAGTTCAAATAGTGATCCTTTTTTTTTACTACCTTGACCTTTTGATAACTCTCTTATGATTTATTTGGTTTATTATTATATCAACAACAGAAATCTTTTATATTTATTTTTCCATTTAACTTTTCATGTTGAAAACAAAACATTAAATTTTCATAACACAGAAGAAATATTTACATAACTATTTCTTTTGCCATAAAATAGTTTTCTCATTATATTCTGCTTTATTCTGTTACATTATAGGGTTGTTTCCCGACCAAACACTTTCTGATTCATTCCTCTAATTTTTTGCTACTCCTTATCTTCTTTTACCTAATTAATTTTGCCATTAACTCAAAAATATTTATTGACATTTCTAATATGTGTGAGGCCCCATTTTGAGAGCCAGAGAAAGAGCAGAAACAAGATCCTGTGTTTCATGGAAGTTAATTTCCAGTGGTGGAGAAAACCAACAGCAAGTCAGTAAACAAACAAATAAAATAAACAATTAATTAGAGATGTTATACTGAAAATCAGCTAGCTGAACAGAAGAATCCTTAGTGAGCCAGATTAATTTGGAGTCTTTATTACACCAACAGTCTCAGAGGAGTTGCCTCTCAAAGTCTGAGCAAAGCAATATGGAGAAAACATTTCCTTTATACCCCCCAGTTCCTTTGTCTCCTAAATATGGGTTTTCTGGACTTTTTTCAGGTTTTACAAAGAATCCTATGTAGATATTTTGCAGGCAGCTTGTAACCTTAAGCACAACACAACTTAGTAGCCTTGAGGACAGAACTATTCAGATAACTAAATGACACCTAGAATGGGAATAACTAGGGATGGCCAGATAATTTGAGTTTATTTTCCCTATTATTCAAGCAAGCATATGATCATTCCATGCACAAGATGAAAGTCAGGCATAGGCCCTATGTTAGAAGATAGCTTGCATGTTTCTGGAACCTCAGGAGGATCTGTGTAGACAGGGTGTCACAGAGTGGCCTAGAGATGAGGTTGGAGAAGTAGGCAGGGGGTCTGACTTCTGTAAGCCAGGGTGGGAATCTAGCTTTTATTCTAATGTAGATGAGGTCATTGTAGTATCTTAAGCAATGAAGTAGCAGGGTTGAACTTACAGTCCTAAAATACTGACTTACTTTATAAATATGTGTAAAATGGACTTAGCAATAAAGCAAATTGGGGGAGAGGGGTTGGTTTTCCTTGTAAGTGTGTATATAGGTGTGTGTGTGTGTGTGTGTGTGTGTGTGTGTGTGTGTGTGTGTGTGTGTGTTCTAATGTAGTTACAGACTTGGTGAAAGATATCTGGACTTCAAATGGGCAATTATCAAATCTCCTCTGATTTTATGCTGACTTGTTGTAATGTCAGCATTTTCTAAAGTAAAACTCTAAAGTCCTCATTTTCCACATGAATTTTAATCTTGCTGTCAACTGGACATTTACTCCTTTGAAAATGATTGTATGGAACCTGCGAATGTCCAGAACTCCTATTAACTATAATGTTAACACAGCTTGCTGAGCAAGACCCAGAGTCTGTCGGCAGACAGCTGGCCATTTAATGAAAATTTTGAAAACACTCTAACCTCCCTAGGGAGATAACTAAGAATGGTTAAACATAGGTGCTTCATTTGTTTTAAGTATATGTAAACCATGCACTCTACTAGAGAAGGCATAACAAAGATGTGACGCCTTCCCGGAAAACTGATGCTTCTTATGGATGGTCTCCATAGCGGCTGGCAAGGCACAAACTACCTACTCTGGAAGGGGTGGTGTCAGTACTTGTGAACACCTTTATTTCATTAATGGTGTTTTCCATTATAGGAAGTGTTTCCAAAGATTCCATAGACAAGTAAATTTCTTTAGCAGATAATGTATAAACCTTTCTTGCTAATTTTTAAAAAATAATAAAGGGTACGTTAAATCCCTTTTTTAAAGTAGATTGTTTAATCCAGTTTTCTGCTATCACTGACCTAAAGCATCAAGAGATATTTTTTTCTAACTTCGCATATTCCACACAGATTCTTATAGACACTGTGGGAATCATGGCCTCTTTGATCTACCAGTCCCTCCCAACACACACACACACACACACACACACACACACACACACACACCAAATCAATGCTCCATGTACAACAACATGTGCAGATAGCACTGTGTGTGAGAGTGGGTGTATTTTGTTTTGTTATGTTTTAACTTGAAGTGAGCCACAAGAATCAAATTGTTCAGTACAAGGGAAAAAATAACTCATTTCCTTTCCTACAAGAGTCAAATTTGAAGAATTTCTGAAGATTTTTAAAAGAATAAAGTTACAATTTATGGGGAGGCATTTTTCATCACTAAAAATTGAACATATTTCATAATTTTGGGACTTATAAAACAGACATTCTAATGTGAACATCTGAATTGAATTTAGCTATGCGATTATAAAAGTATTTATTGATAATCTTTTAAAAATAAAGAGTGTTATTAAGAATTTTAAAGTGAAATGTATTTGGAGAGTTTAACCTCTGTATGACAACCTACTTTATTACCTTTTTATCTAAAGTTTCTAATTACATTTTGGTATGTGATAAGAAGTACAAAATTTAAAATTCCACCCTTACCAGTATTAAATTTGGGGCATTTTATCATTAAATTATCTGCTGTTAGTCACCAATGCTGTGATGGACAATCATATCAGTTAAGAGATTGTTTTCATTCCCCATAGTTGTGGCTATAAGTGAAGCATGAGCAGTGGGGATTTTTATGATATAAAACACTTTGTATTAAATAAAACCCTGTGCACATGGGAAATCAAATTTTAGCTCAGCCTTTATTTATTATGACACTCTGTGACTTCTGTTTTATTGATTCAGAATGAGAAAATCATTTAAATATATTTGCCACACATTAAGAAATCATTTAAAATCACTCCCCTTGAAAAGTATTATTAGCAATATATTGAAAAACCTCCTTACCTGACCACCCTATATTTCCCTAACATAGTATTTCCTGCAGTGAGCTAGAGAATTTAATGTTGGAGAATGTTGCTATAGTTGGGACATCCTTCTGAGTCAGACCTTTTTTTTTGTCACTGAACTCCCTCCATCCCCAAATAGGAAGTTGGATATTTGTGCGCGCATGCGTGTGTGTGTGTGTGTGTGTGTGTGTGTGTGTGTGTGTGTGTGTTTGAGTGTGTGTGCATGTATTTATAACCTGCAAACATCCTCACTTTGTTTCAATCAGTTTACTTACTGTCAGACTTCTAAAGGTTTTTAGAACATGTAAAAAGAGGAACTGTGGCAGTTAAGTAGCTAAAAGGACTCAAGGCCAGCCAGTGTGCTCAGTGGTTGAGTGTCCACCTATGAACCAGACAGTCACAGTTTGATTGCTGGTCAGGGCACATTCCTGGGTTGCTGACTCAACCCAGGAATATTGGAGAAATATTGGAGATCAAAGCTTCTCTTTCATGATTGATGTTTCTGTCTTCCTTGCCCTTCCTCTCTCTGATATCAATAAACATATTTTTTTTACTTTTTTAAATATATTTTATTGATATTTTACAGAGAGGAAGGGAGAGAATAGAGAGTTAGAAACGTAGATGAGAGAGAAACATCGACCAGCTGCCTTTTCCACACCCCCTACCGGGGATGTGCCCACAACCAAGGTACATGCCCTTGACCGGAATCGAACCCGGGACCTTTCAGTCCTCAGACCAATGTTCTACCACTGAGCCAAACCGGTTTCGGCAATAAACATATTTTTTAAATAAAGTCTCATACCTTAGAAAGCATTCATTAAAAGTCAAAAGACTCAGAAAAGAAAAGGAAAAAATAAATAAAAGCCTGGAACTTGTGGCCAAACCCAGGAAAGACTAGAGTTCCCCAGTGAAAATACCTGTCAAAGAAAAAATTCAGAGAACTCTACTTGACAGGAGAACGGTATTCCATGAGAAACATACTGTCCACAAACAAGGAAAGTTCAAGCCCAAAGCTGGTATGATGTTCAAAGACATAACACTACATGCTGGCTTATCAGGTGAAAATGAGGAAACTGTCTAATCTTTACAATAAATGGTTACTCCAATAGCAGTGTCCAGATGGTGGAGACTGGTGAAAAGTGATTATCTTGTATCAGTTTAGGAGGATGACTATCTGAGGCACTTACAAGAAATAACCTAAGTTTTGCTTATGTTCATAAGCAAATGAGCTCAATTTAGTTTTGCTTACATGGCTTAAATGGTTTTGCTGCTTGGGGGATTTTGAGGTCTGGTCTATGTTTGATTTTAGCATATGGGAGAAATCTAAAATTCAAAACCAAGGTTGTGCCGTGTAAGAACATAAATAGACATGCTCTCTTTCCATAATCTCTAGAGCACTTTTCCTTCTAGAAACCATAACTACATCCATCAGTCGCGCTGGGGCAGCATCATCATGCGGATAATGCACCTGCTTCCCTGCCAATCCCATTGCCCCCGTCACTGGGGAAAAGCCCGGCTTCTCAACCCTTCTGCCTCTGAGCCTGTGCAGCAGCCATTATCTCCTTGGCAATCTGTATTTAAGACAGCCAATCTTTACCACTTGGGGTTTGTTTTTTTTGTTTTTTATGTTTCTTCCTTTTTCTATTTTTTTAAATTTGTTTAAGGTATTACAAATAGTATATATGTCTCCATTTTCTTCACCATTTTTTTAAGTTTATGTTCATGCTTTCATGTAGCTTTACTTGGAAAAATATATCCTTTAATCACTTTTCCCCTGCTTTTGCTAACTCGGTAAGACAGGTTTCATCTAATTATATAGAATCAAGATTTTCTTGTGTGTAGAAATGTATATGCAGGAGTAGGCAAAAGTAGGTTTACAGTGTGAGGACATGAAACAGTTTATTTATTCTTGTATCATTATATAATCATTCTTGTATTATTTTTCATAGGAACATAGATATCTATACACATATTGTATGTAAAGTATAATTGATAGTTGAATAGAGTAATTAAAACATTGACCCCAAAAAAGAAAATTATTTAGAAAACTATGCAAAATATAGAACTTGTATGTAAAATATGACATTTTCTTAATCATTTTGTGCATGAAAACATCAAACAATGGGAAATATAATCTTATTTAGGCATTTAACAAGTACTAATTGCAATAAAGCAGCTTTTGACTTTTTGAATGTGTAGTGATTTTCTGATGTTTTGAAGATAATGAAAATAAAAAGTTTCCCATTATACTAATATTAGTCCTTATGTTTCTCCAAGGATCGATGTCATTGTTTAACTTCTCTGACTGATATGGTCACAAAGTTGAGCTAAGAACAAACTATATCTGTTCAATCATTCAATCATCAAAGTAAGATTTCAGGAAAATTCTTCTCTTAAAACTTATATGTGCATAATGATGTTTTTGTGAAGCAAAATGAGTGTGATTTGATTTTCAGATTCCCTGCTTGGTCAGTAGGACTTTTTCTTTTTATTGCACATATAAATAAAATATGTGCGCCATACAAATAAAATATATGCCTGAATATGGGGACACTAGGTGATTGGAGAACAAAATGCATCTTAAAAAATACTAAAAAGTTCATCACAATGATGAAGCCAAACATAGTTATATTTATGATTGACTTCCACCATCATTTTAAATAAATGTTTTAATGATCTTGAGTATCTAAAAGTATAGGGCATGTATATGATGGAATTGTGTTGCCATTAACATTCAAGTTTTGGAAGTATTTAATAACATAAAAATGTTATATCAGTGCACTAAAAAATGGTATGTAGCATACATGCTCTGGGTTCCCAGTGTTGCTATCACCATGGAGCACATACAGGAACATGCCTGTGAGCATGTAGTGTGCAGATGGTGTTTAATTGAGTTGTACACTTGAAACCAGTATGGTTTTGCAAAGCAATGTCTCCCCAATAACTTCAAATTGTTAAAAAAGAAAAGAAAAAATAGGACTGGAAGGAAATATACCAAGTTATAGGAATGGTTTTCTCTGGCTTTCAGGTGATTTTTTTTCTTCTTTATATGTTTCTATAATTTCCAAAATTTCTACAATGGCTTTTTAATTCTTTCATATCACCTAAAATTATTAAACATTATTTTTTAGAGAAAAAGGAATGGAACCATCCATTATTCCACTACCCTGATACAGACATTATGAGGTCTTCAGAGGGCTTTTTACTTATAATCATTATCTTAACATTTGTGCTTTTTTCCCCGTGTATTTCCCTATTATCATTACACAATTTTAATAATTCTTTACTTGTCTCTTTAGTATTTATCCATTTCTTCAGATACACATTTCCTATTTTTGATAAATAAATAATGAATGAATGAAGAAGAATTGCCTGAATAATTCTGTACAGAGTTTTTTTTAATTCAATTTGGCCCTATATTTTAAGATCAAGACACACAGAGCATATCTCATAGGTAATGAATTTTTAAAAGCTAACACCTTAAAGATGATGTTTGTTTTTTTGTATAGTACAGTCATAACCAACCTCAGGAAGAAAAATACACAAGTAGTATTTTTATAGTAATAGAATTTTTTTCTTCTCAATGGCATAAGCTGTGTGATTTCCAGGAAAATATAGTTTGCAGTGTTAGGGGGGGAAAAAAGTTGTGAAAAAATGTATTTTCCTAACTCTTCCTTAAATAGTTCGATGAATAGCCTTCAACATGGCTGACTGGCTGTGCTCAGCAACTGAAATTTCTCTGAGGAAAACTGTTTCAACAACAAAAATGTCAGCCACTAAATGTTTAATAGCCTGTTTATTTTCCTGCCCAGAAAGAGAACCAGGGCAAACTTCTGGGGACATCTTACCCAGACCTACAGCTCACTCCTATTATTGATTAGGAGACCAAAGGGCCCCAAGTTGTCACCCAGCAGACTGGCATTTACTCATCTTGCTGGCATGTCCATTGCATCCTTTGTGCCTACTCTGGGACAGCAGAGCTTCTTTTTCTTGAGGCTTTTTTTTTTCTCTTTACACTGGTTCCAGCAGGGATGCAGTGATTCTCTGATGTATTATCTCATACTGAATATCTACTTGGATGGTATCATTTTTGCTGCAGGACTGCCCTGAATTCACCTTCCTACTGTCATTGGATTTGTAACATGCTCCACGCCAACCGCCTGCCTGCCTTGGTCCCTTCTGAGAGTCTGATGACAAAGTCCACTGTTGCCATAACCCACCTTCCAGCGGGGAGAGCAGTTGAGTCCTTGCTAGTCCCTTTCTGACTCCCAGGGCCAGCTGCTTCCAAGCCTTTTCCTGCCCTTCATTTCCTTCTCATTGAACAGCTATCTTTCCTCTGTCCTTTTCCTGTGGCCCTCAGCTTTTCTTTGTCCAGCTAAGCAGCTTACCCACCCCCCATGCATGTTAAGTCGATCTACACTGTAGATTCACCTCCAGCTCTTTTCAATTAAACCCCTCCATTAAAAAATTTTAACTGTGTCTGTTTTCTGTACCTGGAACACCATTATACAGCTTTTGTTCACTTTATGCCTTTCATCTGGAATATTTTCCCTCCAGCCAATAAGAAAAGTCTTCAAGACCTAAAAGTGAGATGACCAGCAAGCTGCTTAAAGTAAAACTGGGCTTTAATACATCTTTTTTTGTTTTGTTTTGTTTTTGTTGTTGTTGTTTATGGACAACACAGTAGCCAATATTTGAAAATTGGAAGTTTTTCTGTTAAATTTCAGATTTCCATCTTCACTTGAAAATCCAGAATATTTAGTTAACTCTGTTCCTCAAGGCGACCGTTGGATGGAGCTGAATGGCAGCAAGACTCTTTGGATGGGGCAGGGTATATAGGTATAAGCTCCTTGGTGTAGTCCAGTTTTCATTTCTTCCTATTTTCTTAGACCAGATCACTATAGGCATTCCAACGTTTTGTCTATAGGAAAAGGAATGGCGTTTTAATAGCAAAGAGTAGAATATCCATTCAGAGGGAAAAGTCACAACATTGTCTATGATTACACTATTAAATCTATACAAAGTCAATCCAAGTTTGTCTATGTTTAATTATCTGTATTACTGTGACCTAATCAACATTTCTTGAATCTTATGTTATACTCAACATTAGGTAAAGGAGTCTAGATATAAAAGAAGAGTTTATAGCACAGTGAGTATAATAGAAATCTAAACAGTGTATTATAATAAAGTGATATAAGAAGAGTTTACAGCACTGAGTATAATAGAAATCTAAACCATGTATTATGCCGAAACCGGTTTGGCTCAGCGGTAGAGCGTCGGTCTGCGGACTGAAAGGTCCTGGGTTCGATTCCGGTCAAGGGCATGTACCTTGGTTGCGGGCACATCCCCGGTAGGGGGTGTGCAGGAGGCAGCTGGTTGATGTTTCTCTCTCATCGACGTTTCTAGCTCTCTATTCCTCTTTCTTCCTCTCTGTAAAATATCAATAAAATATTAAAAAAAAACATGTATTATAATAAAGTGCCATAACAAACCTTTACAAAAGACACTAAAGAAAAAGTCTGGCAATTAGAAGTATTACACTCAAACAGCTAACACCTCCATAGACGCTATTAGTAAATGGCTTCCAGATCTGCTGGACTAGATCAATTTGATTTTAACAAGAGTATTGTAAATATCTACTTCATTATTTTAGGATGAAAATTCCTTGAAGTCATAATGGCAATTTTAAAGGATTTGTAAAGTGTTTGACTCCATTATTATGAAACACTGGGAAATCAGTCCCACATTGTAGACTATAATTAAAGCCTTTTTTATTACTAACCTATTATTTGCTTATCGCCAAGAAGTATTTTGAATGTTTGGGTTAACTGTTCTGTTTGACAGATGCTATATGAATCAGTTGTTTCAACTCTCAGTATTTTATTTATTTTTTAACATATTGTAACCTGTTTATTTAAGATTTACTTAAATAATAATATGATAATAATTATGATAATTTACATTTCTGAAACAGAAAGGCAACTTTAGAAATTATTACTACAATTCAAACTCTTGTCATTCTAAAGACAGATTTGAGCTTTAGTTTGGGGGGGTTATTTATTAAACACAAGATCTACCTCCCCATTCACTTTGACCCATTAATCTGTTTTTCTCTTTTAAGTATACTTTTTCAAATTTCAAGAACTTGAAAAAGGCATCTTATCTTCCTCACCAATAAGTAATTGTTCAAAAATTTTCTACATGTGAAAATATCCTTTGATCATTCATATGACTTAATTGTTTTGTTGTATGCCACCCTGAATGTTGCTCCATTTTGTAGATGTCCCCTGTAAAATATAGCACTCAGAAGAGAATTATTAGATATGATAGTTATATGATATTAGAGGCCCAGTGCATGAAATCTGTGCACTCGGGGTGGGAGGTTAGGGTTGGGGCAGTGTCCCTCAGCCTGGCCTGTGCCCTCTCTCAGTTCAGCAGCCCTCAGGGGATTTCCAACTGACGGCTTAAGCCAGGAGTCGGACATCCTTAGGGCTGCAGCAGAGGCTTGAGAGGCTCCTTCTACTGCTGCTGTGATTGCCAATCGTGAGCCCAGCTAACGGCTTCTGGATGAGCAGAGCTCCCACTGTGGGAGTGCACTGACCACCAGGGGGCAGCTCTTGCATTGAGCATCTGCCCCCTGGTGGTCAGTGTGTGTCATAGTGACCGGTCATTCTGCCTTTTGGTTGATTTACATATTAGCCTTTTATTATATAAGATAATTAGATAATTTATACATGTGCTAAACTCATAGTTTTAACAGCAACTCATTAGTATAAAAACCATGGACTTCACATTTCTTGGAGGGATTTTTCAGCCCATCTTTCAAGCACTGTCTTTACTCAGAACAACATTCTTACAATACTCAACCCTTTTCGTGATACTGACTGAGGAGTCCTAGAATTATAAACTCATTACCTAGTCATTTGTTCAAACTTAGAACTTAAAGACATTTTCTTAGCCCAAAAGCAAATTCACTGTTGCAGAAATTGTCCTCTAGTTGGAAGTGACAAATAATAATCACATCTGATATCAAAGAGGAAAATCTATATAGTGGTATGTCAACACTTACACTTTGTGTGTGTGTGTGTGTGTGTGTGTGTGTGTGTGTGTGTGTGTGTTTGTTTTGAATATCACTTTGTCCATTGAAAATGAAAATTTGTTAAAACTCGTGACACTGAATAATGGAACATCCCCACATAAGATGATCACATCCTAATTTATGAAACCTGTGAATATGTCACCTTCTATGGTTAAAGGGACTTTGCAGGTGTGACTTAGGTAAGGATCTTGAAGAGATTATCCTAGATTACTCAAGTAGGCCCAATGTAATCACTAGAGTACTAACAACAGGGAGGTGGGAGGGTCTGAGACAGAGTCACAATGGAAGCAGAGGTCAGAGTAACGTGGAGCTACAAGATAGGAAATGCAGGCAACCTCTAAACGCTGGGGAAGGCAAGGAAATAGAACTACTCTCCAGGCTCCAGAAGGAACAGCCCTCCCAGCCCTGCACTCCTGACTTCCAGAACTGTAAGAAAGTAAATTTGTGTTGCTTAAAACCACTAAATTTGTGGTAATCTGCTCCAGCAGCACTAGGAAACCAACATACTTCTTAGCCAAATGCTCCTGGTGAAAAATGTGTTCATTTAATAGACTTTCCTGGGGCTGTAATAAAACACAACTTCTACTTATTCTGAAAGATATTTATTAAAGAACATAAGACTTCTTTTTCTTTTTCCTAGTAGTGGCTTCAATGTTTTGACTTTTTCTAACTCTGGTACACTTTATATCTGGCTTATGGTAGGAAATTAGTATGATAAACATGTTGTCAAGTCTGATAAGCATGTTAAGAGTTGTCAAGGGTACTTGAACTAGTAAAATATATTTCCAAACAATCATTGTGTTCTAACACCAAAAACCTGAGTGCACAATCAATCTGAAATGTCATTAAGTAGACTCATTTTCCCCACTAATTAATTACTAACTTATTCATTACGTATTAATTATTAATTAATACATATTAATAAAGTAAATATTCAGAAACTCTTCCAAAATGACAACTTTTGGATATAGTGAATTTTGGTAAAGATAAAGGATTTTAAACTCTGTTATAAAATAATGATATCAAATAAGTATCACATAACGGAGATGTTTTGAAATTGCATAAAATGCTATAAAGAATTTATTTAAGACATTGTCTTGAGCTAATGTGTCTGCAAATGACCATAGAAGGCTTTAGACAGAAATAGAAAAGCATTAAGCTAGACATTTCAACCATTTATTTTCTGGAATTGTTTGGATTTATTAACTGAAATTGATTTGTGAAATCAGACAGAATCAGTGTGTTTACCTTTCATTAACATGAATGTAACTGCATCACTAGTCAAAAATATTAATCACATTGATTATCGTTAAGCAGTTTCTTCGTTATTAATGAAAGCATAAGTACTCATTTTCCCCATATCTGTGATAGGACTGCCTGCCCAATTAAAAACAAAACTATAAATTCCACAAAGTGTGGTGAAACAATAAAATCATTTAACATAATTGAATATCCCCATGGACTGAATAAACATTAATCTCAAGGACAGATCAGAAGCAACATTATCTATTGTGTAGTCAGAAGGCTAAAGTTCTACATCTGGCTCTGTCACCAAAAACACTCCTTAAATCTTCTGAAAATAACCTATTTGTAGTTTTAGCCCTGTTTATGTCAGTGTGTAGGAAAAAGCTCAGTTTTTCCTCCCATGTTTCTCCTTAATGGTCACACTATTACTAACAACTTCTGACACTGTGGGGAGGGAGGTGTCTCACACCAAGCTTTTCCGCAATACCAGCTGGGTGTCCTACAATTTAACTCACTTATGACACTGCCTACCTTGGAGATACCATCAGATTCCACAGGGTAAAGGCTCGGTCCCATAAGACTGTCCTCCACCTCAGATACCAATTGCAAGTAGCAAGTCCCCGATTACCTACAACATCTAAATGACATGGGTATAATTCAGAGGTTACCATGACCTATTCTACCTTGGATGTGATTATTTGCTAAGACAGCCCACATTTACCAGTTTATTGAAGAATATGATAAAAGATTCAGATGAATCCTAGCTGGTTTGGCTCAGTGGCTAGAGCATCAGCCTGAAGACTGAAAGGCCCAGGTTAGATTTCAGTCAAGGGTACATGCCTGGATTGCAGGCTTGATCCCCAGAAGGGGGTATGCAGGAGGCAGCCAATCAATAAATCTCTTTCATTATTGATGTTTCTACCTCTCTCCCCATCTCCTTTTTTCTCTGAAATCAATAAAAAAATACTTTTTTCAGATGAATGGTCAGATGAAGAGATAGAGCAAGGTCGAGAGAATTCTGAGCACAGTAGCTTCTGACTCTGTGGAATTGGGGTAGAGCACCTCATAGTATGTAAATGTGTTCACCAACTTGGATGCTCCATGAACCCAATATTTTAGAATTTTATGGAGGCTTTCTCATGTAGGCACCATCAATTATTAACTTAATTTTTCACCCTCTCTCCTCTCTCTGGAGGATGGGGTGAAAATTCCAAGTCAACCTTTGGCTTATTTTTCTGGTAACTAACTCCCACCCAGTAGCCCATGAAGAGTCATGACATTCGTATTACCCAGGCTATTCCAAGAAATTCCAAGAATAGTTGTATGTCAGTGATGGGGCCAAAGACTAAGTATTAGAACAAAACTCTTCCTAGTACTGTTATTACTTAGAATTCTGCAATGGTTTTATGAGTTCTGGGTCAATCAAAAATAAACATTTTTCTTATTTTACAATTTATCCCAAATGATTCCCAAATCACCTAATTTTCCACACATGTAATACCCCATAGGATCCTATAAATACTTTATTTTTCCCCTTATATCACCTATCCCCCAACTCCTGAAACCTTTAATTGTGTCCCTTGGAGTTCATTATCAACAAAATACCTTATACTCTAAAATTGATTAATACTAGTTAATTCCCTTCACTTCCTCGCTCTAACATAACATAACATAATTACTTCCATACCAGCTAAATTGATGTCTAACTGCTCCCCTGCCAGCCTGTTTGGCCCTAACTGCCCTCCCCTGCAGGCCTGATCATCCCTAACTGCCCTCTCCTGCAGGCCCGGTCACTCCCTATTGCCTTCCCTTGCAGACCTGGTCCATCCCAACTGAACTCCCCTGCTGACCATCTTGTGGTGGCCATCTTGTATCCACATGGGGGCAGCCATCTTTGAACACATAGGGGCAGCCATCTTGTGTGTTGGAGTGACCGTCAATTTGCATATTACTCTTCTATTAGATAGGATAGAGGCCTAGTACATGGGTGAGGGCAGGCTGGTTTGCCCTGTAGGGTGTCCTGGATCAGGGTAGGGGTTCCCTTGGAGTGTGGGGTGGCCTGGACAAGGGGGCCTATGGTGATTTTCAGGCCAGCCATGCCCACCCAAAATCCAAGTTGGAGGCCCTGGTATCTGTGATCTATTTATCTTCTAAAATTGAAACTTTGTAGCCTTGAGCAGAGGCCAGGGCAGGCCAGTAAGCTTGCCTCCCTCCGTCAATGGGGAAACTGAAGCCTCCTGCTCACTCCGTGGCCACAGCTATTTTTGTTGGGGTTTATTTATCATCTATAATTGAAACTTGGTAGCCTTGAGAGGAGGCCATAGCTGACCAGAGCGGGCGAGAAACTTGGCTTCCTTTATTGCCTGAGAAACCCAAGCCCCCTGCTCCCTCTGTGGCCCCAGCCATCTTGGTTGGGTTAATTTGCTTACTCACTCCTGATTGGCTGATGGGGATGGCTTATGGTCATAGCAGAACTATGGTCAATTTGCATGTTTCTCTTTTATTAGTGTGGTTTGGGGTGATATTGGTTAATAAAATATATAGGTTTCAGTTCTATAATGCATAATCTGTATACAATATTGTGTGTTCACCACCACATCCCAATTCACTCTCCTTTCATCACCATGTATTTCCACTTTGCCCTCTTTTTAACTCCCCCCATTCCACTTTCCCTCTAGTAATCACCATACTGTTGTCTGTCTATGAATGAATTTTTGGGGGTTTTTTTGTTTGTTTAATCCCTTCATCTTTTTCACCGAGTTCCCTAACCTCCCTTTTATCTGCTCCAATCAGCAAAATTTTATTTTATAATTTTATAGATTTTATTAGAAAGCAATAATACATATATAATAATCCAAATTTACCCAACAGATTAATGTGGATACTTTAAATATTTTTAAAGATTCCTTTTTTAAAAAACAACTTGGTGTCAATGCATTGTTACATATTCATTGGGAGTCTCGTGATGCAGAAATAGAAAGAAATAGTCACCCAAACTGAAGTTTTTGAAGTCTCTGTCAATTGAAGGTCAATGGCAGATGAAGATAAAGTACCTTGAAAATGATCACATAAATCAATAAGCAAATGACTTTGATTGCAACTATGATTTAATTAATTATAGGGGCACATCTGTTACATTAATCAAGTTTAAAATCAGAACAGAATTTAAATAGAAGAAGGCACCTTAGAAGACCTTGCCTTTTTTAAGTAAAGTTCTTTTTATTAAAGAATGCATTTATACAGAAAAAATGTACAAATTGTATGTTTACTGCTTGTTGAATTCTCATAAGATCAATATATTCATGTACTATCACTCAGATTAAGAACCTTTATATTACCAGCATTCTAGACTTCTCCCTGGACTCCTTGTCTAGCCACTGCCTCTCCAACTGTCAACAATAACCACTTTTCTGACTTATTCTCCCATAGGTTAGTTTTGTCTGTTTTTTAATTTATTATATGAATCTGATTGTATGGTGTGTACTCTTTAGTATCTGGTATTTTTGCTTAACATTCATTGTAATATTTAGTCACATCGTTGTCTATAATTATGGTTTATTCTCTTTGATCTGATATAACCCACTAATGGATATATCATGTTTTGTTTTTATATTGTTAATGGACATTTGGGTTGTTTTTAGTTTATAACCATAACAGATAGTGTTTCTATGAACATTCTTATATATGTTATTTGGTGACTATTTCTGTTTAGTATATGTCTTGAAGTGGTTATTGTTGGTCATAAGGTATGCTTCTTTTCAGTCTTAGTAAATGTTACCAAATGGTTTCCTAAAGCAGTTATTCCAATTTGTATTCCTACCCTCAAAGGAAGACAGTCCCTATTGTTTGTCTACCTCAACACTAAGTATTTTCATTCTTCTTCATTTTAGTTTTTTTGCAGTATGTATGGTGGTATAATATTGGTATGATTTCTATGTGTTTGTGTGGTTTTGAAATTGAGTTATAGTATATATACTATACAGTAAAGTGCACATATCGAGCTTGTTGAATTTACACACACACACACACACACACAGTAACTACCATCTAGTTCAAGATACAGAACCTATCCAGCATCCCAGAAAGCTTTCTCTTATTCCTTTCTAAGTATTAACTCCTAAGACTTTACATCATTTCTTACTATAAATTTGTTTTTCTTTTTTCAAAACTTCAAGTAAATGGAATCATATACTCTTTTGTATCTGTGAGAGTCATCCATGTATTGCATGTACCAGAAATTTGTTCTTTTTATTGCTTGGTAATGCCATACTGTGTGCTTTGTAATGCCATACTGTCTTTACTTGTGAATAAACTGAGTTTTCCAATCTATGAACATAGTATGCTTCTCCAATCTATGACCATATTTATGTCTTCTTTACTTTTTCTCAGCAGTGATTTATACTTATGAGCATAGACTTATTCCTATATAGTTAATAACATGTTAACAATATTGTGAATTATGTGCATTTTTATTTTCTATTTGTTTGTTGATATTATGTGAAAGTACAATTGACTTTTACATATTGTCCTTGTATCCAGCCCTTGTTTTTAATGATACACACTTCCTACTTTTATACTAAATTTTATATACTGCATTATTTAATTAGTATTATAGTTAAATTTACTAAACATACATTAATATTCTCATAATAAAGTCATTTTGTTTTATAAATTTTCTTTATGTAGACTTTCAAGTATCAGAATAACTATTTTTAGAATAAAAAGAAATCCTTAATATTGCTCTTAAAATATATTTTTGATACTATGTGGATAGTCTCAATCAATCATATTGTTTAAATGGCATGCTTTTAATATTTAGTAATTCAAATTGCATTTTAGACTTCTAGAAAAATATTTCTAGTCAATACAAATCTTGACATTAGAAAATTACAAGGAAGAATTATTCTTCAGAAGCACTTATTTAAAATAATTCAAGTTAACTTGTCCCTTTAGCAGTAAGGATGACAGCAAAAATCAGAATTTTGAATGATCTTTTAATAGCACAATTACATGCCAAGTTGAAGTAGGAGGTTTCCCAGGTAGAGAAAAGTTAAGAGGGCTTAATCATTGTTTAACCACAACACAAGGTAACCTGGGCCTTCAGGGTCAGTTAATTCTTGTCAGTTATGCCCACCCCACCTCCTTCCACACCTACCTAAAGTGCCAGGAAGGCTTTAGTCTGGTGAGGGACTCAACAGTGTTAAGCAAAATCAGATATATCTGCCTTTTCACAATGCTCCTTAACAGGTAATAAAAAGGAAGCAGATCAGAGATAAATCCCAGTTCTGATTACAAAGTGACTGATGACTCTTCATTTATTAAATCACCTGGAATAAAAGTGTAGAACAAAGGACAGGTCACTTGAATTTCTGACCTTCTAATATTCACTTCATGCTGAGAAGTTGGGTGGGCTAGGGCAGGGTAGCAGTGGATGCATATAAAGCTTTTTCCACCCCAGAGTAAAAATGGTGGAACCTTCCATTCCCGGCGGAGTCTCGCTCTCATAATACGTTGAAAGTCAATCACTTCTCATATTTTACAAATTAATTTCTCAAGAACTCCTATTTGGTTTGCATAGAGTTTCATAAGTTCTAGTTATATAACTTTGAGTGAATTTCCTGAAAATTAATAATGTCTTCCACCAGCTTTCTGGGTTACATAACCAAGTTTTCCCAAAGAGACTGATAAAAAATAAAAAAAATCTCAAATCACTTCTTCCTTTCTTTCTTTCTTTTTTGTTTTTATTAAGTGCTATTTCCTGATTACTGAGGAGGGCAGGGCAATCTCAATGCACTCTGTAATATGAATGCCATTATTAATAACTGTGGAAGCAACAGCAGCAGCCACCATATTATTAAAATTGTCGAATGTTTCCCTTGGGTCAGACACTTGTCGAGGTAACGCCCACTGTTCAATATCTGAAACAAACCATAAAGGCTGAGTTTATTGCTTGCCACGTGAGGGAGAACTAGGTGAGACAGTGTCTCTGAGCAGAGCAGGGAGCTCCTCTTACTGGGCTTGGGAAACTGGGGGGCTCTGAGGATGGGTGGATGTTTAGAAGTGGCCATGCCCCCAGTCAAGCTCTGTAGATGGGTTACAAGAGCTAGACAGGCTGACACACTGAATTTTAGGAGACGAGTTACTGAATGATTAGTTGACTTTCATTGACTGGCATTTAGAAGCATAAGGCTATCACTGATTGGCCAAGTTTCAGAAACAGTTACTGAAGTAAATTGCCACTTACACCGAGGACAGGTGTAAAACTGCTTCCAGGGATTACTTGTTTATATGGCCAGAGGACAATCTTTTCCCAGGAGCACAGGATCCTTTTATTCTCATGATACAAAAAAGCTGTATTTCGTTGATGTGTATTATATAATTTACTTTCCACAGAATTCTTTAAGAATATGAATTTTTAGAGTTTCCCTTTTGTACATGACAAAGCTATATAAAGTTTAGCTTGCCCAAAGTCACGTGATTCATAGGACGAGGACTGGAATTCAAACAAGGATGCGAACAATCTCAGAACTAGGCTTATATTAGAACTAGAATTCAAAGCAATTTTTTTAACTCCAAGGCAATCGGGATGGAGCCCCAGCCTGTGTCCTTATTCAGTCAGTGGACAGCACTGTCCCTGCTGAGTCATCGTCAGCTGGAGGCCTGGAGAATATCAATGTGTACACGGCAAACAAAAGCCCTGTCCTGTTGCAATGAGCATCCTCGCTATCTTTGCTGACATGTGCATCCTGAACCTTTTCTATTGCCTATTTCAGGATGTGATCTGGTAAATAATTGACACTGGATTAGGTCATTCTCTTCTAAGTCCTCTGCCAAACACATCCACCAAGTCATTAACCTTGTGCCTGTTATTGGGGCTCAGCCTTCCTCTTCATGTCACCTCTGAAAAATCAGATTTGCATTTGATAACCACACTTAGTTCGGCAGGCCAGAGGAAATTAGAATTATAGTTTCAAGCTCTAATCTAATGACTGACAATTATCTAAGAGTAACTTGGCACCCGTTTTTATATTTTATTGATTTTTTTTTTTACGGAGAGGAAGGGTGAGGGAGAGAGAGTTAGGAACACAATGAGTCAGAAATGGATCATCTGCCTCCTGCACACCCCCTGCTGGGGAGGTGCCAGCAACCAGAATTGAACCTGGGACCCTTCAGTCCACAGGCCAAAGCTCTATCCACTGAGCCAAACCAGTTAGGGCTTGGCACCCATTTTTGAAGCATACAAACTAAATTTATTTTTACCCTTTACGATAGGGTGAAAATATTCCCTCAAAAAAACTTAGTAGAAACCTCAGCCAGTTTGGCTCAGTGGATAGAGTGTTGGCCTATGGACTGAAGGGTCCCAGGTTCAATTACAGCCAAGGGCACATGCCCAGGTTGCAGGCTCAATCCCCAGTATGGGGGGTGTGCAAAAGGCAGCCCGTAAGTGATTCTCTCTTGTGATTAATGTTTCTATTTATCACCCTCCCTCTCCCTTCCTCTCTGAAATTAATAAAAATATCCTATCTAATAAAGAGGGAATGTGCTAATTGACCATCACACCCTCACAAATATGGCAGTGCCAATAGCCAATAAGGAAGGGATATGCTAATTGACTGCCACACCCTCAAACATGGCAGTGCCCACAGCCACAAGATGGCAGTGCCCATTCCCCTCAACACCACTGAGGCAGCAGGGGCACAGCACATGGATTCGGCCCCTCTGCATGCCTGCCTCCAGAGTGTCTCAGTCCTCTAAGCCCCCCAGCCACCTAGGGCCAGCCCGAGGCACAGGCAAGCATCAGATGGTGGATGCCTAGCCACCCAGGGCTGCCTGAGGTTCAGGTAACCAGGGCGGGCTGAGGCTTGTGCTGCCGGCAGTGGCGGCAGCAGAGGTGTGATGAGGACATTGCCTTCCCCTGATTGCTGGGTTGCCTCCCTATTCTGAGGGCTCCCAGACTGTGAGAGGGGGCAGGCCTGGCTGAGGGACTCCCCTCCAATGAATGAATTTTCATGCACTGGGCCTCTAGTATTTAAAATAAAACCACTTTACAGGAGTTAATTTAGATTCAAATTCTCACCAAGATTTTTATAAGTCACATTCTCAATTTAGTTAATTTTTAGCAAACATTCATGTGAAACAGCCTCAGTTGATGGCAGTTTGGGATGCTCAGCTGTCACTTAAAAAGATTTGGTTTTAAAACTGAGAGGGGTCAAAGACATTTCACACGGATTATACTCATTATCACTGGGTGTGCATCTTTTCAGCTCCAAGCATTGAATGCTATTGTAAATAAAACCTTTAAAGACAATATTTAAAGTGTTAGACTAATTGATTATGTTGAGGAAACAAATAGACACAGAATAAATTTTAGAATGAAAACTGTCAACATAAAAAAATGGCTGAATTAATTATCTAGGGATGCTGTGTTTTACTTCTGTGTTAGTAAACTCACAATGGCTCATAGAGATGATAAACTGAAGTGGAATATGTGTATGAAGAATTTTCATGAAATTGTTTCTGAATAATCAGAAACAAAGAAATTCTTAAAAATATTATTTTATATCATGTGATTACATGTATTCTATATAATAAAAGCCTAATATGCTAAGTACCAGGTTGTCTGGTTGTCCATTCAACCAATCAAACCATAATATACTATCAATATGCTAAGGCCACTCTACAGCTCACTATGACCACCAGGGGGGCAAATGCTTCAACCACTAGGTTAGCTTGCTGCTGGGGTCTGGCTGATCAGGACTGAGCGAAACAGGCCAGTCATAGCCTGGAGCTCTCCTGAGGTCTCTCCTTGGCTAGCCAACCTGCTGCATCCCTCCCCAGCCCCAATCGTGCACCAGTGGGGTCCCCTAGGCCTGGCCTGCACCCTCTAGCAATCTAGGACCCCTCAGGGGATATTAGAGAGCCGGTTTTGGCCTAATCCCACAGACCAGGCTCAGGGACCCCACTGCTGCACCAATTTGTACAATAGACCTCTAGTCTACACTAATAAAAGAGAAGATACAAATTGACCAT